>CM022882.1:10587802-10604973 GCA_012654025.1 Pachypsylla venusta | reverse complement strand
TTCTCATCATGACATAGTTAAATTTCTGTTCACCGCATCTGAAAATGTCCTCAAATTTTTCTTCTTTACCTACACCTTTTCCAATTCTATTTGGGGTCGTTGTTTGAGGTTCTCCCCCTGGTTCTAATTCTTATCATGACATACCAAAACTTCTGTTCACCGCCTCTAATAATGTTTTCCAAATCCTCTTCTTTAACTGCACCTTTCCTATTAGTACGGGTATTTTCAGTTTCGACGTTTCTATCTTTGATCATACCTTGCCATAACAACTTGTTCAGTATCGCTTAGTAATGTCCTCACAATTTCCTTCTTTAACTACAGCTTCTCCCTTCTCCCGATTCTATTTGGGGCCTAATATAAAAAGAAGGCTATTTCTTTTAACTCGTTAAATATTTAATAAATAATGTGACTAAGGTCTTACCATAACAATAATTGGTTTGGTTCGAATACGTTTGGCTCGGGCAGCATATCTTAGAGTATTTAAACTTTCCGATACATTCGATAAAGCAGGAGAAATAGTTGCTATCTGAAATCAAATAAAAAAATTGGTGGATTTCAAATGCTGATTTAACACAATATAAACCAAATTTTTTTATTTTTTTGGTTTATATTGAAACTAATAAACCAAAAAAACGTTTTGGATATATGTACCTACTATTTCTATTTATGTTTTCGACTTTAGTGGCTTTTGTAATGTACAGATTTCAGTGTTCACAACAAAAGGGAATTCTAGGTTAATAGTGAAAATGTTTTTCCATGTCGTACAGGCGGAACATTTCCCTTTTCCCGTGATTTGGTTTTAGTAAATAGCTTCAAACCCAGAGAGATTTTAGTCCGTGTTTCTCGATTCCTTACCGTGGAGTGACTAACGTCTTTAATTTTGCACCACCTCCGATTTTGATGTTTCAAATTTATTTATTTGCCGAAAGTTTGCCAAAGTTTGCCGAACATTATTTTTTTCGACACTCAGCAGTTTTAAAGTTTTTGGCGTCCAAACGGTTGTACATACCATGAGAGTGACTCCACTTCCTGCTAAACTGTCGGCTAATAATTTGGTCAATTTTGAATCCCTATAAGGGATGTGGCCACCTCTTTTTTTTGGATCACTCAAAGATGAGATGCAATAACCTGAAAGAAGAAAATGCCAAATTTATGATTTCCCGATTAGGTAGCTACTGATAAGAAAATAATCTACCGAACAGAACTAAATTAGTTGTCTGATGACTGAGAAACAGTTTTTCCATTGGAACTTTTCAATTCCAAGGACAGACAAACTAACATAGACTGAAAGGCACCAAAGGATTTTACTTTGAGTTCATCAGGTGCTCGGCAAATGTTCCTGACGGATATTAAAGTGTATTTAGGTACATGGCGTAAAGGGATGCCTGAATAGGGTTACCAGATAAATATTTTCAAAAGCAGGACTACTTATAACTTATGATAAAAGGATATCTGGTGTGAACATCACACGATTTTGCTTATATACAAAAAGGAAGTAATGTAATGGGCAGAAATGTTTGATGTTCAATTTTCAATGTCGGAACACGTTTCTTGAGGGCCCCTGCCAGAGTTTCAATCATTTGTCCGTGTATTTTGGCAATGAACTCGACATCGAAAATTTCAAACCATTACAATACTTTCCATTTTATAGTTCTATTTACATGCAATACCCATACTTTTCAGAGCTCTGGAATTTGGTCAGGAGGTTTTCATGTGACTTTGAAAAGTAGGACATTTTCCATTGTTTTCCAAAGCAAGCAAAAAGCAGAACATGTCCCGACAAAGGCAGACGTCTGGTAACCCTACACCTGAAGAACTTCACTTTGAACCCGTTTATGCTCCTGACGGATCTTTAAGATTTATACAGGTACATTTCCTGTGAACGGCCCTTTAAAGTTACTTTCGTGCATCAGGGCTAGATGTTGCTAAGAATTTTACTATATTCAAAGATCATCAGGGGACCGTCTTTTTTCGACGAAAATGCCACGGAAATAATAGCTTGATTTATCCTTTTACGAGATCCCCCATATTTTTGGTTCCTGCGAGGGCGCCTTCGCCGCTACTGACTAGGTATACTAGAGAAAATTGAAAAGATTATGGCTTTCAGTGTTACCTGTTACACGATCTCTCACTAAGATCTTGCTACTAATACTTTTCCGCATGAAATACCCATTTTTAGAGACTATATATGCAAAGACCCCGGTTTTCCTGTCTACGGCCCTAAGTATAAATAAGCGGATGTCGTTACAATCCGAGGATCGAAATGTTTCGACTTTCGACTCACCCAGAACCATCAGACTCTTATTGATGTTGTTTGCTTCTCGCAGTGTTTTTCCTTCACTGTGTGTTTTCTTTGTCATTTCACTTCCAGCTAAATCTACGAAATTGATTTTCCCAGATTTTGTTATGTAAACTCCATCATCCATCTGTAACATTAAATCAACAAGTAGTTCTGTGAACTGTGGACCTCCCTCATATAAACTATGTACCTACATATTGAGGATATCTAATTATGTATGGTTAACATTGTATGACTTCTACTTGAATGTTCATTCATACTATGGGATCCCATTGCACTATTTCTCATTCCTTCTTTCAGGACCGCTAAGAAATCGTCTGATTCTTGTGAACGGATCCTAAAACTTACCAATTGTTCCGACGTAATATGTATGGTTAACATTGTATGACTTGAATGTTCATTCATACTATGGAATCCCATTGCACAATTTCTCATTCCTTCTTCCAGGACCGCTAACAAATCATCTGATTCTTGTGAACAGATCCTAAAACTTACCAATTGTTCCGACGTAATATGTATGGTTAACATTGTATGACTTCTACTTGAATGTTCATTCATACTATGGGATCCCATTGCACGATTTCTCATTCCTTCTTCTAGGACCGCCAACAAATCGTCTAATTCTTCACAGTCGACTGTAAATAAATTTTCTACAAAAAAACTTCGTGATTTTTTTGACCATCTTACAGGAAGAGAACGTTTTGTACTGTTTAGTAAATCGATAACCTGCAGAAATAAAATTGGTGCAATGCTATATCTATATTTTCACTCTAAGAAAAAACTAAGGAGGAAGTCCTAATTAGGCCTTTGGACTCTTTCTGACTAATTGATTGGTTCATTTTTTGTAGTGTTAACTACTAGAAAAGATATTAAAAAAATAAACTGTGTGGAGGCCCCTTTGGTTTTGTCTCTGATCATAAATTTGGTCTATAGCCTAGTCAATGAACTGCCAAAAAGTGCCATATAAATTTAAAAAATGATATAGTTCCGGAGTTCTTTAAAAAGTGTTCCTTGCAATGTGTTGGGGGTCGGCAACCGCCGCCTTTGGAATTTTAAATCCCTTTTCTTGAGGTTTCCTTAATAACTCATAAACTATCAACAGTAGGTTTACCATATAGAAGAACAAAAAGAACTAAATTTTCTACAAAATTTGTTCTCAAATTTTTTATGGCTTTAACCGTTTGCGAGAATTTTTATGTTGCAACTTCATATTCACTTATTCAAAAAATGTGAGAAGTGATTTTATAGCAAATTCAGTTGTCGCTCTTTTTGTTCTTCTGTATGGCGAACCTAAAGATAATCATTTCATTCATTTTTCAAACCCTTCATTGACTGGGATATTACCCCTTTCCCTTCTTTGCCCAAAGTCTCCACATTCTTCTCAATATAATTCTCAAAGGAAATAGATATGTAGGTACCTATTAAAAGTAGATGCCTATTTAGATGTATGTAATATCAACGTTTCATTTTGACCCACAAATGTCAGTTAAACTTTAGAAAATAATCTGCCTACCTCTTTTGAAAATTGTATTACTTATTTTCAAGCCTTAACATCCGTCCTTTCATTAATTTTCTAGGATCTAATGCTTGAAGTCAATGAACTTTTACATATTAAAAGGAAATAAGTGAGAAAAAAAATCTGGTGTGAACATCACACGACTTTCCTTATGTATAAAAAGTATTGTAATGGGCTGAAACTTTTAATGTCGAGTTTTCAATGCCAAAACACGTTTTGGGTCCCCAGAGCACCCCAGACTGCAAAAAAAGGCAAAACCGCCAACGATACATTTCGAAAAGTTTGGTAACGCGTCAATATATGCAATTGTATGTATTGGAAGTACTGTCAAAATTTCAAGTCTCCAGTACTTTTGATTTCATCCAAAAGTGTCCTTGAGCATTCCATTGTTAGAATTGACAAGTTCTAGCTCTTACCGTTCTTCTTTTAGCAGAACCGTCTATAAGTGTCCGAAAACCATCAATGGTAGATTTTTTCGACTAAAAATGAAATTGATATGAATAGGCACCAAATTTTAAGTTCTACTCTTACCATTCTCCTTCTTGGCAGGACTCGCAAAAACCGCTATAAGGCGGCTAAAATCCGCCAAATTTCAAGCATGTCACAAAACTGACATACATACCAAATCCAAATTCTGTAGCACTTATCGCTCTTGAGATATCTTGTTCACAGACCGACACGTACCAATGGCTGATTTTGGCTCTGGGGACCACAAAACGTGTTTTGGCAATGACAACTCGACATGGAAAATTTTAACTCATTACAATACTTTCTTTTTATAGGATAAGGAAAGTAAAAACATAAGTACGAGTACCTATTATAACGTAACATTTTTTTCGCGGATAAAAGAAAACGTATACATTTTCTACTTATCAGTTTTAAAACAGACCTGCTACTTATTTTCCGTGTCCATCACAGAAAGAGATCGTGGTGGAAGGGTTGGCTAGCATATTATGCTACTCTGAGGACACGGGACTAGATGTTGATAATATGGGCCCCTTCCATGTCCTCCATTAGTGGTAAATATCTCAAATTAATGAGGATGAACTTCCCATGGATTGGCTGCGTTTGAACTCATGCCCTACAGTATGCCAGTCAGAACATCTTACCACTACATCACCAACCCAAGTAAAACCCGACCAATTATGTAGAAAATGGCGCCTAACGTACTTTCATCAATTAAGTTAATGTAAAACCCTTTTTTAACACTTAGCGATCTTCAAATCTGGATCTTACTGTGAAAAATGTTCTTACTTTTTCATTGTATATTTCTAGAAATGTAGCTTTGAGTACAAAATGAGTGTCCCTTCTATCTTGTAGAAGAGAAAATAAATATAGAAATGACCTGAAGATGATTCCGTGGTCCGGATTGAGAGGATCAGGAGGCTTCTTCCGGTTAAACTGAAAACAAAAAAAAAGCGGGTAATAGCTGATCTATAGCAATCAGATGTTCCTTTTTAGAGTTTTTCAAGTTGGTGCCACTGATATCAATTTTGAATCGCGGGCGCTTATTTTTTTCTGTGTTAGTTCTGCCATTTTGATTATTTGAAATTGTTTCGCCGCAATGAATGGACTAACGCCAGAACAGCGCTTGCGAATTGTGAAAATTTATTTCGAAAATCATACTTCAGATATCCAAACTAATCTTTATGTGCGACAACATCGTCCATCCAAAACAGTTATTCGCTTAACTAATTAACTATGCATCGCTTTTTTACCACACATAGTCTGATTGATAATACGTCTAATATTGATAAGATGAAACTGAATCGCGCGACTTAATCACTTAATTAGAGGAAACATTTGGTGAACCCATAATTTAGCTTGACGCTGACCTCAACCATCATGCGATTTAACTCTTTTGGAATATTTTCTGTGGGTATATGTAAAGTGACTGGACACAAAAGTAAAAAATGATTGTGATCTCTGCATTGGACAACCCCATAACGTCCAACATTTTTTCAATTTATTGTCCTCGCCCAACCAACTTCGACTGTGGAAAACCCCTAAAGATCTTATAGCCTTCCTTGTCCTCAACAACCAACAATTTGTCATGATAGGTCGTCAGTCGCTACAACAACAACATGTGTCCTCATGCCCTGAGAAGGTCGCATTTGAGATGACGGAGAATCATACCTTGTCCCTCTAATTATTATGTTGGGTGTACAAAAAGTGGATAAGAAAGAGAGGGAGATTGTTTTTTGTTTAAAAAAAAATTGAGTTCCATTATTTTATCATGCAAGAAACTTAAAAATAGACTTTAACCTTGTAATACTGACTCTTGCATAACGAAATAGAATTATTTGTATCTACTAAAGTAATAGAATTCACAAATGTCACTAGGACAAATAAGTAATTTCAGACAAATCCATCAATGTCTGTCTGGTACCGACACAATGGCACATTTGCGTCGTTTTGGTGCGTAACCAGGCATCGTCCTCAAGATGACCGTTTCTACCTTCCATAGTAGAAACAGGTCGCACTAAACAAAAACAGGTCCTGCCTTTCTATAGCCATTTGAACCAATCTGGTCATTTCAGAATATAAAAGAAAATGTCGGCTTGATTAGCTCACAACATCACCAAACACTTACTAATCCTGGAGGTCCTGTTAATATAATATACGTGTTTTCCAGTTCCCGTTTGTCCATAGCAGAAACAGGTCGTACTAAACAGAAACAGGTCGTACCTTCTATAGCCATTTGTACCAATCTGGTAATTCCAGAATATAATACAAAATGTCGGCCTGATTAGCTCGCAACATTACCAAACACTTACCAATCCTGGAGGTCCTGTTAATGTATGTGTTTTTCCACTTCCAGTTTGTCCATAGCAGAAACAGGTCGTAACTTATATAGCCATTTGTACCAATCTGGTAATTCCAGAATATAATAGAAAATGTCGGCCTGATTAGCTCGCAACATTACCAAACACTTACCAATCCTGGAGGTCCTGTTAATGTATGTGTTTTTCCACTTCCAGTTTGTCCATAGCAGAAACAGGTCGTACTAAAACCTTCTATAGCCATTTGAACTAATCTGGTCATTCCAGAATATAAGAAAATGTCGGATTGATTAGCTCGTGGTTCAAAAACAACATTGAATGAAAATTGTTTAGTTTTAGGCCCATTATCTCCGTGAATTATTGACTCTAAACCAGAAAGCTGTAAATCAAATAGTGGTCTAAAGCAGAAGGTACCATAGCAGAAAAGATGGCCATAATGAACCTTTGGAAGAGTCATGAAAAAAATACCGGGACTCAAAATTTTACATTTTACGTTTCAAGTGGACCTCATTCACTTAAATGGCCACTATTGAGACCCGAGTGGCCCAATAGTGGCGTTCAAGAATTTACATCGTACAAAAATAATACTAGACCTCACTTCTTTTGATATAACGATCCTGGTCCGCATTTTTTTTTTTTTTAATAGATCTTAATAGATACATTGTGGATTTATCTTGAAAAAATCGGCTCAAATAACTTCAAACCCGTTTTTAAATAGTTTGTAACAAAAAAAACATCCTACATAATTATGTAGGACGTAAAATACATCCAGTATAATATTAATTGGATCATAAGAGTTGGCAATCCTCAGGATATCTTGTGTGGTATCGACTCTTGCATCAGATATTAAACTATTTCATCAAAATTAAACAATATTAAGTAGAACAAAGAAGTCAAGTTATACATCATCTGATGTCGAAATGTTATAGCGACATGCCAAGGGAGTTTAAACAACATTAATTGTTTAGAATTAATACGAAATTGCTATTGGCTGAACTCAAGCCAATAGAAAACCGGGAATGATCCTAACGAACGAATGTTGAGGCAGGTTTTTTTGTTTAATACACTCTTAACCGTAATACAGAGATAGAGAGAGAGAGAGAGAGAGAAAAAAAAAAAACTTGTTTAAGACCCATAAGTTATCCACTTATCCCTTTTTGAACGTCATCCTCAACTATTGCGAAATTCCAATCCCTTCAGGGGTTTTTTCTCATTTCTCATTTAAAAAACCCTAAAATTGATGTAGTGTACCTACCTAAAGTGTCGTAAAATATCCATAGTGTTTTAAGCTTCCCCCTATCCCTCCTCGAAATTGATTTTCTAGAACTCACCAATATTTGTCCCCCTCCTGGAAACTGGATCACATTCACATCATTATCTTCACTTTCTTTTTTGCTGATTGGGCGACATCTGAAACAGAATTTTTATTTGTCGTTATGTTCTCAAAGGCTTTTAGGAGCACGGTTAACGCGATGCGGCGTTTATCCCAGTGTATAAGTGTGTTACAACAAGAAGGGCCGACGGTACATATCGGGAATGCGTATATCTTTTTAACGTGAAATGATTTTTGTCCACCGTCTCGAATGACCAATAGATGATAAAGAGAGAAGAAGAAGAAAAATGTCCTTGGTTTCCAGATTCAGTGAGTTAACCCTTTGATTAATAACTCTTTGACAATTCTTGCGCGCAATGACGATTCGAGGTGCCAAGATTCTTTCTCACATGCACACACACTGTACGGGATTTACGAGCACGCAGTTGTGAACAAACCCAATTTCACATCGTGTACAAACCCAGTTTGTTCAAAATTTGCTACAATTTTCCAATAACTGATTTCTCAATTGGTCCGTTATGTTGTCCAAAATTATCCCGAATTGCGCGATAAGCATTACTATTTGAACAATCCATTAGGAAGTAAAACATTTTTCTGCTGGTCATATCAATTTCATGAAATTGAAAAATATAACTTAGGTTGAAGTGTAATATACTGTTGGCCGCTGATTAGAGGTTGAAGGCCGCTTTTTTGCCGTTCTGACTAAAACCAGGATGACAAGAGCTAGAACTTCAAATTTTGTGCCTATTTATACCAATTTCATACAAGAAATTGAAGAATACAACTTAAGTTGAAGTGTGATATATTGTTGGCCGCTAATTAGCGGTTGAAGGCCGCTTTATAGATAAGGAAAGTCGTGTGATGTTCACACCAATTTTGTATGCTTTGTTCACGTGTTAATCTTTCTATAACAAAAATTGCCAAATTATTAACTCACTGAATCTGAAAATAAGACAAAAATCATTTCACATTACAGTATATTAGGCACGTACAAAGAAAATCCAGATCCTAGGGGAAAAATAAAAATCATACAGGACTAATATCTGTGTAGTCACCGCAGTCTCACCTTACAACGACGTTAATATTGTCCTCAGGAACACTCTGTTTATTGTCAGGACTACCTTTATCTGAATCGGACGACGCAATTGAGCCTAAATTTAATGATCTGAAATACAAAAACAACAAGAAAGTAATAGCATCATCAATTCGCCCTGAAGTAATGCGAAAGCGGTTCGGGGGCATAACTTTTTTTTTTTTTTTTTTTTTAAAAAAAAAAAAAGCATCATCAATTCAGTGGTAAAGTAAAAATTCGATGACAAATCCGTCACCCATCAACCTTTGGATCCATCCAAGAAGAGGGAATCGATTCTCGCAGAGGCAATCAATACTGATATGTGATGGGAAGCCGATCGATACGACTTTAATTCGAATTTTTATAAAAGATAAATCGTTTTTTAGCGCATCAAATAAAGGTCTATGGGAGACATTTGAATGGGAAACCTTCGGATTAATTTATTTTAAACGTACACCCTCTCGCTAAGTAACCATTATAGATGTTACTCAATACTAAACTCTTGGCAAATTGAACTAGAGACTAAAAAATAAAACTCATCATACCGAAATCCAGATCATCGATTCATCAAATAGAACAATTTTATGTTAATTTTTAAATAAATTAAAATACTATTTATAATTTATTTATGAAGGAACTAGTTTCGAATCATTCGATTCATCATCAGTCTAGTGTCTAGTCGAGTCGAAGGATGGAAGTTCATAAATAATTATAAATAGTGTTTTTGGTAAGTGTTTTGTTTTAATTTATTTAAAAGTTAACATTTTTAAAATAATTAAGATGTTATTCAAAGATTTAGGCTATGTAACCCACACTTTGCCTATCTAAGTAATACCAGGCGACCATTAAACTGAAGAAATACTAAATTAAGGGCAAAAATTACGATATCTCGTGAAACATTAAGAATTTAATTGGTGACCAATGCATTCCGTAAATAAATTAAAAAGGAAAGATAGTTCAGTGGTATGATGTGTGCGAACCGTGCAAAAGATACCAGGTTCAGGCAAGAAAACATGAAACATTTTTATTGCTTCAGGATGGAATTTTTTTATGGGCCACTGGGTTTCATTAGGCCTGTTTTTTTATTCAACTCAGTCCAAAAATTGGAAAAATAACTTTGAGGAAAAAAATGGGGAAATTCACTTAAGATATTTCCACATTTTCAAGGTCAAATCCTATTCTAGAGGAACAGAAAATTTATATTTTCTCCATGACTTAACTTATTTTATATCAGTTTTTGGTGTGTTTTTTTAAAAAAATAATTATTAAGTGGTGGGTGTCTTGTTTCTCTCTTCTTCTTTTTTTTTAATTTGGCTTAACGGCTCTTTAACATCTATTGGTCATTCAAGACGGGTGTTTCACCCTCGATTCGCTGGAAACTTGCAAACCAGCTACCCACATTGACCTCACCCAGCCTGGATTGGGCCGGACAAATAGCCACCATCATGAGGACGTGAACCCACGTGGACACCCACATGGCACAACCTCGCTGGATGTTGCTTAACTTCAGTGATTCATCGGAAACTGGTGTATTCTACGTGCCATAGATGCTGGCTTTTTTTGTTTCTCTTTGTCTTCAGAATAATAAAAGAGAAATGTTAATATTTTTTATGGGCCACTGGGTTTGATTGTTAATATCCTTCGGCTCTTTGATCCCGAAAATGGGATAGTATAAAGAAAAAGAAATAGTCAGGATAGTACTTTGAAAAATCAATTTGAAAGCTTTATCAACTATCTTTCTTTCCTTCAATTTGTATCTCATGGATAATGCAAAACACTTTCCCCCCACTTTGAACTTTTTGTTTCCTTTCTCCCAACATACCTTCACGTTTCGTAATTTTTTTTCTCCTTGGGCTTGTCAGTTGTTATTAATCCAAAAACCTATGCACAGTTTTGAATACTGGGTGATGGGTGACCCTTAGTTTCTCCCAACATACCTACACGTTTCGTATATTTTGTATTCTCCTTGGGCTTGTCAGTTGTTATTAATCCAATAACCTATGCACAGTTTTGAATACTGGGTGATGGGTGACCCTTAGTTTCTCCCAACATACCTACACGTTTCGTATATTTTGTATTCTCCTTGAGCATGTCAGTTGATATTAATCTTATTACCTATGCACAGTTTAAAATACAGGGTGATGGGTGTTGACCCCTATACCTATGTCCCACCAGCACAGTTTCCCCATTAACGTTTTTCTGTCTACAATAATAAAAAAAAATCGTCACGTTGAATTTTAACAAAGCGGAAATCATTGAATTTTGACAAATATCAAATTTTGGGGGGCGGTATTTTTTTCGTGACGATTCCAGAGGCGTCATTTGGGGGGAGGGCAGGGGGGGGCAATTGCCCCCCCTAGATTTCAGATTCACTATATATGAATACATATGAAAGGGATTTTTTTAAAAAAAGAATGAATTAAATAAATAAAATTTTATTGATTAGGCATGCGAATTAATTTGAATATTATCATCGCTCCTTCTAATGGCCATCGAAAAAGAAGAAATGAAGAATATGACCCTAGACAGCCTTGTTGATGACTTTTGCGGCAATGAGAAATAGGAGGGATCCCCTTATGCAATAATGTAAAACAAACATGACGACACATTAACAGGCATGAAACATTTCAATTGTGACGACCAATCCACAGGTGGATACAGATTGGTATAAAAGGGAGAGAAAAGGGAGAACGAGAGAGATGAAAGAAGAGGAGAGAGAGAGAGAGTGATGAAAGAAATGGAAAAAAAAGAGAACGAGATAAAAAGAGAAAGAGGAGAAAAAAGAAGGAGAGAGGTAAAAAGAAAAAGAGGAGAGAGGCCCCTTAACATAGTGAAGGCATAGCCGCAATTTTATGAGTGCTTTCATGTTGAATCTCGTAAATTTGCTTGCCCCCCCCCTAGGAATTACCGAAATGACGCCTCTGGATGATTCCAATTGTTCATTATTGAAAATAATAAACCAATAAATTAATTAATAATATCCAGTGGCATGTGTAACTCAATGGGGATGTTCCCATTGCACGTTTGTCTCTTCTTTCATTTCAAATGAGTATTAGATGCAGGAAATAGTAAGCAGCTTATTTTGGGATACAGTCCTGGTATTTGTATATTCGTGAGCTGCATTCCTATTTAGTGCTAAGCCTCAACTTTTTTGTCCTTGAAAATTAGCTTTTATGCCTATTTAGCCATGCTTTTTTGCCGCCTAGGTCAAACGAGACGAATGTCCCCCCCCCACTTCTACACCATACATCCATATTTGAATGGATATGGATGGATTCATTAGCCAAATTTATTTTATAACCAGAGGGCATTTCAGCATTTTGTATTGGATTTATCTTCGTTATCCCCAAATAGCTTCGGTCTCCCTTCTATCGAGAAAAATACATATAACAAAATGTACATAGGTAATTTCGGTACAAAAATATCTATGTATTTTATTTCATAGCTTCGATAGTAAAAAGTGAGTTAAGTTGAACTCATGAAATCTCGACAAATGCCACCTTCCATCATGTGTTCGAATTTGTGTCGCCCTGTGCAGCCGCCCCTTTTGCCTCTGGATAGAGCCGGCCTTGTATGACTATTTTTCGTGGATGTCAAATCTAGGAAGTAGTAGCCTCATTCTCAGTCTCCACACAATTAAGGATTTCCATTCAAAAATGACGTCAAAAAGAGATGCATTATCCCATCCTCCTCCAGAGTGTATATAAAATATGGTCTTGATGGAAGTGTGCAGATGTTTTCTGAGACTACAATAATCACACAATTAGTGATAAGGCCAATGGCTAATTTGATAATTTTGCCAGTGAAGGGAAGGATTTCCATAGGATGGTCCTGGATGATCTTTGTAACTTGTTACATGTCCCTACTATGTTTGAGATGGTTATAGAGCACCGTCCAACAATGAATTTCGTCCTCAGTCATGCTTAGGCTTAGTCCAAACATGATAAAGGATAGTGAGCCAGACGAACCACAACGAACAGTGATAAGCCCAATGACTAATTTGATAATTTTGCCACTGCAGGCAAGGATTTCCATAGGATGGTCCTTGTAACATGGCCCTACTATGTTTCAGATCCGAGCATCCGAGTCGGTTTTGAGATGGTTATAGAATACCCGTCCGCAAATGAAGTTCGTCCCCAGTCATGCTTAGTCCAAACATGATAATACGTTAGTGAGCCAGATGAACCATGATCAAATAGCAGGATGGAGTAGTTTGGTATAACCAACGAAAAAGTGGATGAACATTAAAGCCTAAGTTTTTTATGATAGTGAATTCAAATATTTCGTCAGAATTTTATAAAAAGAGTAAAATTGAGGAAAAGTTGAAAGGTGGTGATACATTTTTTTGTCTGTGTTTCAAATGTGATTTCACAGCCGAATGCGTATGAAAAGTCCTGTTTTTTGAAGATTTTCTATAAACATATAGGTTCACAAAACTTGAAACTATACAAGGTGTTTGGACATGCGAACACAACTTTTTCCCCATGTTAATGGCGAACAACAAACAATATAATTTTAGAAAAACATAATTCCTACTTAAGGTCACTTATAGCAAGTCATAATTTAAAAAAGGCAGCCTAAACTAAAATGGCAGTGTTACAAAGTTTAAGAAATATTCGATTGAGTTAGAATTTCACTCCCCGACGAGCTTTTCATTTCGTTAATTCAATCATTTTCCTCAAGCATCCTTTATGCTCATTTCTATATAAACATGTCGAACCTGTCACTCACTTCTACTATGCAAAACATAGTAAAATAGATATCTGTATAGAAAATATAAAAAACTTTTTGAGGGGCATACATTGTCAACAAATGACGCATAAAATTGAACAGAAAAATAATCACCTCTTCTTTGAAGAGTTGCTCACAGACAATGGTTTAATTTAAAGGACAGCGATGCATACACCAGTTCTCGTAAGATCACTAAAGTTAAACTACGCTCGGCGAGTATTTACTTGGTGGGTGACGCGTAGGTTCCCGTTTCGAATAAGCTTTAGATGTTAAAGAGACGTAAAAGAATCTGGAGAGTCTAAAATTTTGAATTCACCAAGAAAAGGTGTTTCAACCAAGATTGAGATTTGAAGATTTGACTAAATTTGAGGCCATATAGGCCTCAAATTTAGTAAAACATCGCCAAAAAGGCTCCGTGGTCTAGTAGCCATCATATTGGAATGACAACCGCGGCGAAACTCTCGGGATCAATGCCCGACGTGGTCCGAATTTTCCAAGTTTACAAAGAAAAAATCGAATATTTCTTTTTTATATTTGGATGTGTTTACGAGTTGTCGGAAGCCTCGTAAGGATAATTCGGTAATTGAGTATAGCCCAAAGAAAAGGCGGCAATAAGGGCCAACATTATAAGGCAAAATTGTTGTCTATATGACATATTTGAAGTACCTGTCCCAGATGAATAAAAAAAAATTGCAACGTGGTGATGAAGACTTAACTTAAAAATTGTGAAACACTCATAAGGGTAAACTACAAAAAAATTATACTCCTGGCCCACCTAAAATATCTTGGGATCTAATGTACTGAACCTAGAGACTTGGAATTATCTGTAATATTGAGTGGAAATAAAATACCGCAAATATTGAATGTGCATTGTGCATGCATGTATCTTGGTGTAAAGGTCTTTCGCGGGAGGCTTCGCTTCATTATAGCAATTTTCGTTCATTTTTCAACGGGTAAAAGCGGCAACGTCCGATATTCAAACCTGACGGTTTTTGAATGGATTTCTGGTAGGTAGGGTGGTTGCGTTTTGGAGGGAGGTGGGGTTGGCCTCAGCACTTTCTTCTAAAGTAGAAGTTTAGAGTTTAGTTTTAATAAAATATTGGTTTGCTGTGCGTTCGATGGTGACATTTTTCAAATATAACAATTCTGTGATCCTAACAATGTGGAGTTTTCCTTTAACTTTCGAACACACAGCTGTTTGGACAGCAAGGAAAGAGGGAAGATTTCCCAGGACGATAAGGACATGATATTTTCTGTACATAATGGTTTCCCCAACTTTTTGTTGTGCTTTTAAACTACCACCCTTCCCATTTTTTTTTAAATGCTTAACCCATGCGGTGAAGGAACGGTTTGGAGTCGGGGAGTATTGCTATTGGCATATCAGCTGATTGAGTGTGCACACCAATATCGATAATGGGGCAAAAATCGTGCTTGGTATGCATAATCTAATCAAACATGGATATTTGAATTTATGTCGTTGGATGGTATGCACAATTTTATCTCTCCTCCGTGCTTGGTATGCATACTCTAATCTAAATAAGGGTATTTGAATTTATGTCGCTGGTTGGTATGCACAGTTTTATCTCTCCTCTTGTAATGAATGTGACGATCTCTAGCGCCTGTCCACATGTAACTGTATACATTTCCACACTAGACTCTATTCGTATCTCCACCTTTATATCTTCCCCAGATATACATACTCGTTACTGCCAAGTGATCGATACAAACTATCTCGGCTAATCTCATCCCTGTGCCAGTCACATGTCTTCCCAGGATATACTTAGGTACTCGTTACTACCAAGTGATCGATACAAACTATCTCGACTAATCTCATCCCTGTGCCAGTCACATGTCTTACCAGGATATACTTACTCGTTACTACCAAGTGATCGATACAAACTATCTCGACTAATCTCATCCCTGTGCAATTCACATGTCTTCCCAGGATATACTTACTCGTTACTACCAAGTGATCGATACAAACTATCTCGACTAATCTCATCCTTGTGTCAGTCTATTTCTTCCCAGGATATAATTACTCGTTACTACCAAGTGATCGATACAAACTATCTCGACTAATCTCATCCCTGTGCCATTCACATGTCTTCCCAGGATATACTTACTCGTTACTACCAAGTGATCGATACAAACTATCTCGACTAATCTCATCCCTGTGCCATTCGCATATCTTCCCAGGATATAATTACTCGTTACTACCACGTGATCGATACAAACTATCTCGAATAATCTCATCCCTGTGCCATTCACATGTCTTCCCGGGATATACTTACTCGTTGCTACCAAGTGATCGATACAAACTATCTCGACTGCCATCTCTTGATTTGTTGATTTTTTTAACTGATGTTGGTGAGCGACCTCTCCTCATGCCCTTGAGTTGTCCGATACAATGGGCGTACTAGAAATACCAATGGATGGCCCTCAGAATTGGTCATTTTATATATAAATCAAACAATATTTCTTCTGAGATATGTGTCAATAGATTGGAGTCTTGGTGAGTTTGGACGCTTTATGATGCGATGTTGACAGGAGGAAATCTGCAATCCAAAAGATTTGACAGTTAGATGCAGGGGTGGATGCAGGTCTTCAGGTGAGGGGGGACTATCAAGGCTTAAACTGGGTGTCCAGGGGCATATTCAGAATTTTCATTCGGTGAGGGAGGGAGGGGGGGTCAATTCCACTTTCTATCTTTAATAGTTAAAATTGGCTAGGATTAATTATTTCTTTCTTGGGGGGAAGGAGGTAATTTAAATGCTACCCATTGTATCTAGAAATGAATTGGTGAAGTAGCACAGTAAAATCATCAGAAGGCCAGCACACACAAAAAGTTTTAAGAAAAACTCGTTCAATAAACATCTTCCGATATCCCAAACGAAGTAATATAAATCGGAGTTATGGTGAGTCAGTAGATAGGTACAAAGTATTTACCTATCTATTGGGCTTGCTTCCTAAGTATCGAAGATTGGGGAAGCTCTATACTCACGTGGAGGTGGAGAGGTTGTTTACCTATCTATTGGCCTTGCTTCCTAACTATCGAAGATGGAGAAGCTCTATACTCACGTGGAGGTGGAGAGGTTGTTTACCTATCTATTGGGTTTGCTTCCTAAATATCGAAGATGTGGAAGCTCTATACTCACGTGGAGGTGGAGAGGTTGTTTACCTATCTATTGGGTTTGCTTCCTAACTATCGAAGATGGAGAAGCTCTATACTCACGTGGAGGTGGAGAGGTTGTTTACCTATCTATTGGGTTTGCTTCCTAACTATCGAAGATGTGGAAGCTCTATACTCACGTGGAGGTGGAGAGGTTGTTTACCTATCTATTGGGTTTGCTTCCTAACTATCGAAGATGGAGAAGCTCTATACTCACGTGGAGGTGGAGAGGTTGTTTACCTATCTATTGGGTTTGCTTCCTAACTAT
>CM022882.1:10554617-10584201 GCA_012654025.1 Pachypsylla venusta | reverse complement strand
TTTTATACACATTTTTCCGCTAATTATTAAAAGTATTAACCATTATCCTATGAAGAAAACTTAGTCCTTATATTGGTTCTAGGTCCAGAACCGTAGGTTCGATTTTCGTGATAATGGTTTCATTGGAATCCTCGTTAAAAATTACATCAAATGTCACTATCACTTCTATTTTGTGACATACTGGGCCAGACGCCGAAATTTCTATGTAAAATCCTATGGGACAACTAGAAAGTGCAAATCCTGTATACATAATATTATTATATATTGGGAAACAACGGTTATGAAGATGTTAAAATAATGTTATTAAAAATAAATGATATTTTATATTTACTTGGAGTTATAGATTAAGATTGGAATAATTATTATTATTTCTAGGTACCTAAGACCTAAGTCATAGGTAATATTCATAAGTATGTAATCCACAAAATTTTAACGTCACTTTTTTGGGGGGGGGCCGGGCCCCCTGGGCCCCCCCTCTAAATCCGCCAGTGCCCCCACCCTATCTAGAAAAACAAAAATAGCAATATAAGAATCGTAGCGAAACAGCTAGTATTTAAATAAATGAAATACGGGTTTTCCATAGATTTCTATTATAATACTAGATAGCAACTCCCATACACTCATGTGAAGCCGAATGTTGTGCCATCTCACATAGAAGTTAACGCGTCACAGTCACACCAAGATAGTGGTATTATGTTGTAAAATTTTTGACTGCACGAGTTTTAACAATCTTTTGTTTATTTGTTTGTCTTATTGTGCCACGATAACTCTGGAATGCCTTATGAGATAGTGATGAAATTTGGTATGAACATTAAAATCAGAAAAACTGATTTAACTCGAAAAGGGTTGGACGGTTTTTTTTGCAAACTATGTCCTAAATTAAGGTTTAAACCATTTAAAACTTTCTCGTGTTGTCGCGACAAAATTTAAACTATCGGATCGTGACCTACTAAATTTGGCCAAAATCAAAAAATCGGCCAAAACTCAAAAACATTTTTTGAAGTTTAATATTTTTTCTTGGGTTCCAGCTTATGGTTTGGGAGAGGGGTCCATTCCCATCAAGTTTTCGATATCTCTTACTGTTTTGGCTAAACAATTAATCTTTACATTGAGTTTTATTATTATAGATAGTTCAAGCCATATTGACACATTCGAGGGGGGAGGCGAAGTATTGGCCCTANGGGGGGGGGGAGGCAAAGTATTGGCCCATGTCAACTAATTCTATGAATATGATGATGTCCATACCTACCAAAATTCATCAAAATCGAAAATGACATTCCGGAGTTATCGTGGTACAAAGAGAAAACAGAGGAACAAAGGACATTTGGTTCGAAATCCACAAGAAAATAATTCTTGAAACAAAAATCGCCTACGTTTCGTTCCACCGAAAACACCCCCCTTTTGTTTTAACTATTAGGCACTTGATTTCAACTGGCTTGCAAATGCTGCTTTGGTAAATCTTTAGAGCTAGGATCAACAAAAACAATACTAGTAGTCCCTTGAACAGTAGACCTCACTCACTAAAAATGACTCCACAATGCTCCGCTTGTTCAAATTCCATGAATATAATGGCAAACAAAATAAAATTTGCCATTTTAAATCTAGAACTCACTTCGATAGGTAAATTATTGTTTTTGATGAAGAAAATTCATCCCACTATCAATGACGAATAAGGCTTCAGATTGAGCGATGTTATTGGAAGTCTAGTATTTATTTTCCTAAAATCTGTGACTTTTTGCTCGTTGATTACGATCATGATTTTGATGTAATAATTTAATTGGTCGAGCGGCTCCTCAGCTTATCATAATAGCCAATGAAAATTCACCAATCTTGAATTTTATATTTTCCCTTACCAAAATATTTGTAAGAAATCTTTTGATTGGTTCAAAATTTAGTTTTTTAGCAATTTCTCAAATCTTTGATGAATCACTTTCATTTTCGGCACTTTTTGTGTAATCCTGTAATCTGAGATCCGACGGACCGAACGAAATTTGATTTTTGATTTGCCGAGCACTGTAATTAAATTTAATTTGTTGTTTAACTTTACAGATTGCATGATTGGTCGTAACAAGATTAATTTAAATTGTATTTTCTATTTTGAATTAGTTCTTCTTTCTTTTTGTTTAGTTTTTATTTTGTTTAAAAGAAATCTTTTAAAATTGAGTCCATATTAGAATCTGTTCAACATCAAATCTGTGTGGCGTTTTTCGTCAACTTCGATGTCTAAGAGTGACAAGCCTTCTATTAGTTTGAATCCTTCAGATCCGCCTGCAAAAAAGAGGAAAGTAGATAGTGAAGAAGGAATAAATAATAAAATTCAAGAGCCTATTATTATGGAGCTTTCTAATAACCATCAAAATGGTTCATCAGTTGCAATGGAGCAAGATATTGATGAAGGACTCTATTCAAGACAACTTTATGTTCTTGGTCATGACGCTATGCGTAGAATGGCTTCTTCAGATGTATTAATATCTGGACTTGGAGGTCTTGGTGTAGAAATTGCAAAAAATGTAATTCTGGGTGGTGTTAAATCTGTCACACTTCACGACACAAGTGTGGCTTCTTTATCAGACTTATCTTCACAATTCTATCTATCTGAAGCCGATATTGGTAAAAACAGAGCTGAAGTAAGTCATACACATTTATCACAATTAAACCCATACGTATCAACTAAAGCATACACTGGTATATTAGATGAATGTTTTATTAAGAAATTTCGCGTAGTTGTCCTTACTAACTCGACCTATGAAGAACAACTCGCCATATCTCAGATCACTCATGCTAACAATATTGCTCTCATAATTGCCGACACTAGAGGTCTGTTTGCTCAAGTTTTTTGTGATTTTGGAAATAATTTTGTAGTTGTGGATACTACAGGAGAAAATCCAGTATCAGTTATCATTGCTGGTGTAACAAAAGAAGCTGATGGAGTTGTTACTTGTCTTGATGAAACTAGACATGGTTTAGAAGATGGAGACTATGTTACATTCTCTGAAGTGCAAGGAATGACTCAATTAAATGGTATTGAACCAAGACCAGTCAAAGTTCTTGGTCCATATACGTTTTCTATTGGAGATACTACTGGATTTGATGAATACGTCCGAGGTGGAATAGCTACTCAGGTGAAACAACCAAAAACTTTGAAATTCCTTCCATTTGCTGAATCTATTAAGCAACCAGAATATTTGATTACTGACTTTGGAAAATTTGATTCGCCTGGCCAACTTCATTTAGCTTTTTCGACATTGCACAAGTTTGTTAAAATCAATGGGCGTTTGCCTAAACCATGGAATGTGGCGGATGCTGAAAAATTTGTTAACTTGTCTAAAGAAAATAAATTGATTGATGTAGAGGTCGATGAAAAATTACTTCAACTCTTTTCCAAGATATCTGCTGGTAATTCAAACCCTATTAATGCTGTAATAGGTGGTATTGTTGCACAAGAAGTAATGAAAGCCTGTAGTGGCAAATTTCATCCAATATATCAATGGCTTTATTTTGATGCTGTTGAATGTATTGATGAAGATGTCTCAGAAACTGATGCTGCTCCTGATGGTACAAGATATAATGGACAAATTGCTATATTTGGTAAAAAATTCCAAGAAAATTTAGGAAAATTAAAATATTTTGTTGTTGGTGCTGGAGCAATTGGATGTGAATTGTTGAAAAATTTTGCAATAATGGGTATTGGTGCTGGAGAAGGAGGTCAAATTTATGTGACTGATATGGATTTGATTGAGAAGTCTAATTTAAATAGACAGTTTCTTTTTAGACCTCATGACGTTCAACAGCCAAAATCAGCAACTGCTGCTAAAGCTATTAAAGTAATGAACCCTCATGTGAATGTTACATACCACGAAAACAGAGTTGGTCCGGACACAGAAAAAATCTATGATGACATCTTCTTTGAAAGTTTAGATGGAGTTGCAAATGCTTTGGATAATGTTGAAGCTAGAATTTATATGGATAGACGTTGTGTGTACTATAAGAAGCCTTTATTAGAATCTGGAACTTTGGGTACCAAAGGTAACTCTCAGGTGGTTGTACCAAATCTAACAGAGTCGTACAGTTCTTCTCAAGATCCTCCAGAAAAATCTATTCCTATTTGTACTTTGAAGAATTTCCCTAATGCAATTGAACACACTCTTCAATGGGCAAGAGATAATTTTGAGGGTATTTTCAAACAATCGGCTGAAAATGCTGCAGAATACTTGGAAGACCCCAACTTTGTTGAGCGAGTTTTGAAACTCCCTGGTTCTCAACCTTTGGAAATCATGGAAAATGTTAATCAAGCATTAGTAGAAGAGAGACCTCATAACTTTCAAGACTGCGTTGGATGGGCAAGAAATCACTGGCAAGAACAATACAACAACCAAATTAGACAACTGCTTTTCAACTTCCCTCCAGATCAAGTTACTTCAAGTGGACAACCTTTTTGGTCTGGTCCTAAGCGATGTCCTAAACCACTTGAATTTGACGTCAACGATCCTCTGCATCTTCAATATGTTTACACTGGAGCCAATTTAAAAGCTGAATTATATGGTATCCCTCAGGTTCGAAATTTGGACACAGTTGCTCAAATGGTGAAACAAGTTGTGGTACCTGAATTTATACCAAAATCTGGAGTAAGCATTGCTGTTACAGACGCCCAATTACAAAATTCAAATGGGGATTTAGATCAAGATAGATTGAGTCAGATCAAAACTGAACTGCCGTCGGCACGGGATTTGCAAGGTAATTTTGAGGAAAGTCTTAGTTCCAGTTATCCTTTCAAAATGTAAAGACCAGTTGATTTACTGACTAGATCATATTCATCGTAAAAAAAACTCAACAAAATGCAGGCCATGATCGTTTTATCAATGATATTATTTTGACTTATAGAACACAAATCCCAGCTGGTATACTGACATCACTGCCTGACTCACTACTCACTTACTCATAACGTAACTCGACAGTTTCCTTTCAGTATGTAGATACGTAATAAGGAAAACTTAAGAAGCAAGATATCGCCAAAATGATATTTTTTACGTGGAACCTCCCTTACGCCAAAATGAAGAATACCTAAAATCCACTGTATCTACCAATCCAATTAGCTCAGTCAGTTAAACATGGGAGTTTTGTGACGAGGCTCTTGAGCTTGGAGCCCACAGTTATGACGATTTTTTCCGAATTGGAAATTGATCATTTCTTTCAGTGTTACTAAGTTTGTTACGTTAATACAAAACAATTTGTTATATTAAAATCCACTTTATCTTGATTCGTATCCCAGCTATGTCAAAATTTCCAAAAAAAACGGACTGAATTATTTTGGGTAACTGGAAGTCTACAAACACGGTACATTTCACCTCCTTATGATTCTTTCAACCTCCACTTCCTACTTGCTTATCGCTTATAGACCACTTGCTTATAGTCAGTCTTCTCACATGTTTCAGGCCACCATATTACCCCTACTTTGTAATCAATGATTCATTTTGATAATTTCAGGCCTCCACATTACTCCTCTTGAATTTGAAAAGGACGATGATACTAATCTTCACATGGACTTCATTGTTGCTGCTTCTAATTTGAGAGCTTCAAATTATGGCATTACTCTGGCTGATAGACATACTAGTAAACTAATTGCTGGCAAAATTATACCTGCCATAGCTACCACGACAAGTGTTGTGGCTGGTCTTGTTTGTCTGGAGCTTATTAAGTTGGCTAAAGGTAAGATAAAGGGAGGGGAAAATGTAATGGTATTTATAAAGAAAAAGGGGACTCCCAAATACAATAAGCACCCGGAGGCTTAGATTCAAAGGTTTTAAAAGGGAATTTAGCTCACGATCATATCCATACCCACTTTTAAATATTTTGACTTAACGAATTCAAAATAAATGAGGTTTTATAGTACCAAGGAGTGCCGTTTCGATTCTCGGTTGGTCCTAAATTTGAGTATCCAATATTTTTTTATTATTTTCAATATTAACCTAGTTGTTATCAGGTGCTCCATAGTCGACACAAGGGGGGGGGGCGTTGTCGCCAGAACAAAAGGTATGCGATATTTGGTTCGAAAATAATTCCCGTGTGGACTTGGTACCTCTAACCAAAAGTGTCAATAAACATTGTCGCGGTATTCCTGTTAAAATCAGTTATTCTTTCTTTTTGGAGTAATGTTGGAAATAGGTTGATCTGAAATTACTGAAAAGGTTTTGATGACCTTTAGCTGGAACTGTGAGAACCTGAAACATAATGAAAGCATGTGTTGGGTTAGGTTTTTTTTCTACATGTTTTGGTTATTTTGTATAGACTTCAGGATCTGGGAAGAAAACTAAAGGTCTCTTTTTTAAAAGACAATCTAATACACAAATCTTTTATTTCTTTTCAGGTTTTACTGATATTGAGAAATATAAAAATGGTTTCGTCAATTTAGCTCTACCATTTTTCGGATTTTCGGAACCAATTGCCGCTCCCAAATTGAAATACTATGACATCGAATGGACCTTATGGGATCGATTTGAAATTAATCAGCAAATGACTTTGAAAGAGTTTCTTGACTACTTTCAGAATGAACATAAATTGGAGATCACTATGTTAAGTCAGGGCGTTTGTATGTTGTATTCATATTTTATGCCAGCAGCTAAACGAGAGGATCGATTGAATTTGCCTTTAGTTGAAGTTGTCAGACGTGTAAGTCTTGTTTTTGGGTTATTTATTTATTTTCATAAATGAAAACAGCTTCCCTGGAGTAGTAGGTATCGGACTGTTTTTGCATGCAGGAGACCCGTGTTCGAATCCTTGCGGAACCGAATACAACTGAGTAGCTAGTTAAGGTCAGAAAATCTACCAGTGGCGGCATTACAAGAACAAAAATAATAACAATACCTGGCCCTACCATGCGTTATCACATTTATTTATTTTCAAGAATGACCCCCCCACCCAAAATATAATGTTTTACGTTATTCCGCCGTACGCCACACCGTGAGTGCTACTTAGCGTTGAACGGTGTATTGTCCTATTTCGGATCTAATCAGTCGCCGAAACTCTCAGTCACATATAAAGGTTTCCTTACCGAAGAAAAAAGAACAGAAAAATATTCAAATTTGATATTTTTAATTTTTCAAGGTACATCCAAAAAAGATGTACTGGTCTCCCGTAATTGGCTCTGACTGATTTTACTGAACTTTTGGTATGCATTGGCATTGTTCGAATTACGATAGCTGATACAAGAGAAATAAGTTTTGTTTACAAAAATATGCCGGAGGAGAGGCAAAATTGACGCTGTTACTTTTCAATACATGGCAAGACGTATTGCTATTATTTACAAAAACAACGTCCTCACGATCCCCGGTTCTACGCACTATGACCACCTAGAACGCATATCTTCATAGTTCTAGCCAAAGGCCATGGGAAACCTCTTATCAACCTATTTCTACCAATTTCCCCAAGCCTGATTCTAGTAATGGGGGAAAAGTTGATTTTAAAATCGAGGAACACCGCTACACATCTACAAACGTTTTCTGGTAAGACGGATGCTATAGCATTATTATTTTCAGGGTTGTACCGAATTTGGAACATCAGCCATTTTTCATTTTTTTCTCGACTGGACCTTTTGTTTTTCCATTTCTTCTTCTAGGTGTCTAAAAAGAGAATCGAGCCTCATACTCGGGCTTTGGTATTTGAACTTTGTTGTCAAGATGAAACTGGTGAAGATGTAGAGGTCCCATTTGTCAAATATAATTTGGCTTCAACACCAATCAACAGACAATCAACACCAATGCAAAATTAAGGAAACACATCAAAAACTGATCACATTATCGTGTGTTGCTCGCATGAACACAATTTGTTCAGAAATTCACTGAAATACTCTTTCAGACGATGCGATGCGACTGATGTATGTAATATTCAGTCGTGCTTTCAGAAAAATAAGGCGGCGATGTTTTGTTTACATGTAAAAAGAAAATAGTATGAAGAAAAGAGTGTGTCGATTTAATTGACTTTTTGTTTAAGGGAGATTTTATTAATTTTCAAAGAAAGAGTGTATCGTAAGGTAACTCAGTGGCGCAAACAAGGGGTTGGTCCTCGGACGAATAACAAAAATCATGCCTCATACGGTGCTCAAATTTGGTACCCTTTTGCAAACTGGAAGTCATGAACTTTGAAAAGTATGCTCAAACATTCTGAAAAAGTCGTAAATTTTGAAAATTATGCTGCACAAGGCGTCAGTCTTGTGGGACCTGGATTATGTTCAATATCAGTCATTTGAAGCGGACCAATTGATAGATGCTTCAAAAAACTATAACAAGCGCAGTGAATGATATTTGGTGTACTGCTGGTATTGATGATTGTTGGTTGAAGTTGGTAAACTCGCAAGTTGTCCCGGGTTGTAGACTAAACCATACTGAGGACAACCATGTCAAGTGGAGCTTCGCTTGATTTGAAAGCAAAAAAAATAATCACATTATATTTTTCTTATACTTTCATAATATTTTGTATTTTAGAGATAATAATTTGGATACTTTTATTTTATAAATAATATTTAATTTAAGTTCATTTCTAAAAAAAATAAAAATATAATTATTATGATCAAGCGAAAACTTTTTTTTTTTTTTTTTTTTTTTGTGAGAAATATTATTGAGGATGTTTGTAGTGATTTTGAAATAATTTCTGAAATGGTTTTGCATCGACTACAAGTAAATTGATTAGTCACGAGTGCTTTCGTCTGTTACGATATCCTAAGTTCACCCGAAGATGTCGTAACAGACGAAAGCACTTATGACTCATCAATTTACTCGTAGACGATAATCATTTTAGATTTTTTTGAGATACCATGGAAGGCGCCAATTAACAATTAACTAAAAAATACGCCCTCACCATGGCCGGTTCTATGTACCGGGACGACCTGAAATACATATAATTATAATTCCAGCCAAGGCCCCTCAAAATCTGTTTCTACTATTTTTTAAAAAACATGAATACATAAAATGGGAACAACGGTTGTTTTCAAGAGAAACACCGCTACTACAACAATAACATTTAAGTGTCCTCGCAAGATGAGCTAATCTAATATCGCGATTTCTCTTTTGTTTATCTTGTTGTACAACGATAAATCTCGAACGTCTTGTCTGTTTTTTATGAAACTTTAGTTTTGGGCCATCCGGGGCCAGCATTTGGAATGTCCATAGCAAATTCCTTTTTTATGAATGTCCATAGCAAATTCCTGCGTGGTACAAAAAGCAAAACATGGTTCTACGTACCAAGTTCGTAACATAATATTACAAATTTATTATTATTCTTAGAACTATTAGGTGCCCTCTTTCTTTCGTATTATGATCGTACAAGCATTCATTCAACAATAACAAAATGGATTTCAGTTTTTGCATCTACAAACACCGTTCCTGTACTTTCGGTTTAATTTCTGTTACATTCTTTAAGAAAAGAAAAAAATACATGTTCTTCTCTAAAATTACGGCTTTGCTGATCTGTATAATAATAAATGCTGTTTCCTAGTGTTATTATATCACAACTTTGGTGCTCATTGTACGATTAGCATTGTTGGATTTTCCAATATCAATCATTATCCAATTACTTTGAATTTTTCTATTTTACCTACAAGGCTGGCACCGGATCGCTATGCGCATTTATCTCCATAGCTACACGTTGTCCTCACGTTGCTGAGTGAACCCCGGAAACATCCAAACCAGTGACAAATTTTTGGAAAATTGTGTTCCCTTTCTATGTTGAATATTGTTTAAAATTGTAATAACAAAATATAATATACAATAGAATAAACAACTTCAGTTCATTTTACACTAGTCCGGCAGCTTCCGATCCGATACTTTTTCAACCAATCGGAGTTGATTATTTTCTGACCTACCGAAATTTATTTTCGACATAATGTGACATTTTTTTACCGACATAATGTGTATCGTTGCCAACAACTTTTCATCGTGTGCACACGCAGCGAGATGAATAATAATTTAGAATGTGGGGGAAGATAATGCGCAATATAAGGTTATGAAGCTGAATATTCCAACTATCTCTTCACAGTTCGAAAATATGTGAGTTCTACCACTGAAAAAAATGTATTCCCACTTCTTTTTTTTATCTTAGACAGAAAAACGTTCGTATTGGGGTCACTCTAATTTAAATGTATGTGTCATACGACAAATAAATCTTGAAGACAAAAAAAAAATCTTTACAAAGAATAAAACCATGTGGTGGTAGTGGGAACGGGGTGTGAGAACCAAATTAGAGGTCAACTGGATTCTCCTTCATCCAGGTTGAAACTGTATTCTTCTCTTCGTAATTATAATCATATATTTTAAAAATAATATCGAAATAGCGCAATTACTGCTAACACCCAAAGAGGTGATTTCCTACTGGATGTCTCAATTGTCTTTTGAGTAAATTCTTCACTTTGCTCAAATAACTTTGTGTGTTCGTTGTAAAGTTGTTCTCGGAGTTGATCATTGATGGTAACAATTACAAGTTGACATTCAAGATCTCGCCGTAGAGATCGCTCTCCTAGAACACAAAATTCGGTCATAATTTAAGCACAGAATTTTAACAACCTCAGTATCTCAGTTATTGTTGTTAACGTTCTCAACGACTCTCACTGTGTCTTCAGAACAAG
This sequence comes from Pachypsylla venusta, assembly GCA_012654025.1. NCBI lineage: Eukaryota > Metazoa > Arthropoda > Insecta > Hemiptera > Aphalaridae > Pachypsylla > Pachypsylla venusta. Next base: position 10,573,589 of record CM022882.1, on the reverse strand, counting down.
GAAGGCGGCCACTCCAACAAGATCTGTCCATAATGCTGGCGACTTTAGATTGGTCGGGTTTGATAGAGAGTTGAATCAATTATTAAATCATGAGCAGTCAGCACACAAAGAGGACAGCGATCAGATACCAATCTAGAGCCGCCACCATATTTAAACGTACTTTAAATATGGCATCAAATTTAAATAAAAAATTGGGGGAAACCCTGTTTTTTACTGTTTTCAAATGTGATTCGACACGTGAAAAGTACTACTTTTATTGTGTAAAATGATTTTAAAAATTCGAACTCAACTTTTATTCCCATATTAATAGAAAACTACGGAAATAGTCCGATTACGATATTTTTTTAGAAATAAGCTCAGACTGAAAACTATCGAATTAGTTATAATCGGGTACTGTCTTAACGAGAAAAAAAAGACAAGAATATCGAACGATCTTTAAACGAATTTCAAACTTTTGAATTGCGCATGACTTGAAGAAATTGGNATGCAACTAAGTGACACTCAACGACATGCAACTAAGTGACACTCACGACATGCAACTAAGTGACACTCACGAGATGTGGCGCGGCAGACGAACGGATTTTAGATCTCTCCTCGTACATACCATGAAACGTAAAATATCAAATTTTGAGGAGTGGTTATTTTTTTAGGTCATTCCGTTTTGAAAAAAAAGGTTCAAGTTTTAAAATTATAAACCAAATTACATCTAATGTTGATCCGCCATATATATACTTACAGTAGGATGTGCCATAAGCATTTTGAAATTTACATTTTTCTTACATAAAATAGTATCTACATATTGTTGAGTTAAATTGAAATATCCCGTGGCTAAATGAACTAGAGAATTATCTTTCGCTGTGTGTAATATTAATTTTGTTACAACACTTTCAATATTTATTTTAAATGGAGGTAATTCTAGAAGGGGAAATATCCAGGTGTCGGGTGGAATGGAATCTGAAATTAAAATAATTTTATATTAGCCTATATTTCTTATAAGCTGCTTATTGAGTACCTGGATTGCCAACGATCATACCACGTTGAATACACTAGTTCCCGTCAGATCACTGAAGTTAAGCAACGTGGGGCGTGGTCAGTACTTGGGAGGGTAACCACTTGGGAACAGCACGTATCACTAGCTCATTTTTCCGGCTCAACCCAGGCTGGGTGGGGTCAATGTGGGTAGCTGGTTTGCAAGTTTCCAGCGAATGGAGGGGAAAACCCCGTCTTGAATGACCAATAGATGTTAAAGAGACGTTAAGCCAAATTAAAAAAAAATAGAGCACCTGGAGTTGCAGACTTTAGAGTGCAAATATAGTTTAATATCTGATGCAAGAGTCGATACCACACAAGACATCCTGAGAATTGCTACTTTATCGCTACTAATTGCGAATTGAGAACTCTTATGATCCAATTAAAATACTGGATGTATTTTACGTCCAACACACAGTCAATATGCGTGTACTTGGCGTCATCAATCCATACGGTCACGACACTTTATAAACAACACTCTTCTGTAGGTACTGATTTCATGTATATTATGTCCTTTACTACAGGCAAAATCCATGTATAAGAATATTTCAACATTTTAGAAGTGTAATACAAGCCAGTCATCAACATCATCATAAACAACCATATATCTCTTCAATTGGAACAAAAGTCTATTTCATTTGTTTCCACACACATCGGTCGATTGTTATGGATTGCTAACTGTGTCCTGTTATCTCCTGGATTTCGTTTCGTCATCGAGTGTTTGGCTTTCCGCTTGGTCTCGCTTTGTCCCAGGGGCACCATTGTAAAATTCTGAAGATCCATCAAGCCAGTAACAATACAAAACAGGCATTTATGATTTATTAGAAAACACTTAAATTATAGGTAATACAAGAAGATTACCTATAATATAAGTGTTTTATGAATCAGGGCCCTGGACTTTGCATATTGCATGAGCCACTTAAAGGACTTTGTCAGAAATTTGTATTGGTATAACTTGTTATATATGTTGTTTAACGTCTCTTTAACATCCATTGGTCATTCGAGTCGAGTTTTACCCTCCATTCGCCGTAAACTTACAAAACAGCTATCAGCATTGACCTCATATAGCCTGGGTGGGGCCGGAAAAATAGCCAGCATCACAGTGGCGCGAACCTACGTGGTATCTTTTTACTGTGCACATTCTCAATTGAATTATGAATCACAAACCTTATTGATTATGTAAAGGACCGTTAGTAATATTGGCAAATGGTAATAAGTGTGTATGTAAGTCGAGGTAATTTTGAGACAAAAATAAAACGGTCGGAATAACTATTAGTTTTTTTACTTTGACAATCTGAAAATTCACGCAATATTTCTCGGTAAAATGAATATAATTCATTTTGATAATATAGATTTTTGTATTATACGTACGTATAATACAAAAATCGAATAAAAGCGAAATTGTTCGTTCGTCGCGCCGTACACCGACGCAGCACCACTTAGCGTGACCGATTTTAATGCCATTTTGGTATGTAAGTGCTATTTGGGGTATAAATAATCATTTTCTTCGCAAGAACATAACTTGCCTCCTTAGTCTCATACCAAATCATGAATTATTGTGCTCCCTATACATACATATTTAATATTACATCTCGAGACACACAAATATATTAACGATTTTTACATGCCTTTGTACTCACCTGAGTTTGATTGCATCGTCTTATTGTGCTCCCTATACAAATCATACATATTTAATATTAAATCTCGAGATTCACAAACATAATCATGTTTTTTACTTTTAATTGGATGATATTTGAATTGTTCATGTATTGAAAATGCATTATTTTGATTTAATTGGAATGATATTTTACATAAAATTTGTGATAAATCATCAAAAAAATTGCACAAAGAAGTATGATTTTCGATCAATATGTATCGATCTTGACGATTTGTAAAATAATCGGTGCTTAGATTTGCACTGAAAAAATACAACAAATACAAATGTAAAACTCCGCTTTGAAAGCGTATTTCTCTACTTAATATTCAACTGCCCAGAGAGTTTGAGCAGTCTTCTTACTAGATTGTTTTGGACGAGTTTCTCTTCTAGGGTTTAGTGGCCCAATGCCCAATGAGATACTCACTCTCCAATTGCATTGATTAGGGCGCTGCAATCAAAGATTACATGAGAGGCCGTTTCCTTCTCTGCACATAGTGTACAGCCAGCGGTTTCCCATCTGGGGGTCACGAGCCATCGCGGCTCGATGAAAAAATTTATTTTAAAATAAAATCCATACGGATTTACGGTCCAATGGTCATCGAGGTTGGAAGGCATTTTTTTCCTTTTTTAAAAAATTTCAATAGAAATCTTATTTACCGCCCTGAATACTTTCTATTTCTTATATTTTTTATTATCACGTCCGAAGCGACCACAATTGTGTAGTATTTTGTAGTGGTTCTACGTACGACGGCAACCCAAACACTCAAAAGTGTTTGGCCAAAGACCATCAATAAAGCAATGCAAACCAAAAGAAGACCCATATCGTTTCACAGTAATTATACCCTTTTTTTGCTGGTGATTATTTGTTGTGATGAAACATATGTTTACCAATATCAGTGATTTTAGTCTTCTTTGACTCATGATTGTTGCTACAACAACACCTGTACAGTCGTGTTTAAACTCCCCCTCACCTCCATCCTGATTTGGTAGGCAATGGCCAGCAAACCACCAGCATCACGAGGGCGTGAACCTACTTGGTCATCCACTAAGTAAAACTTCTCTGGACGTTGCCTAACAGCAATTTCACCAACGGCAACTGGTATATTCAAGGTATTATAGACGCTGCCTAACTTCTAGACTACTTACCCACTAATGATCACAGAATTATCAATACAATAAAATTTCATATGTTGGAGTCCAATAAGTTCATTATATCTATTTGGTAATATATTAGTTAGAGGCCATCTCAAATCTGGTGTATGATAAAATGATACTTTACATTGATTATATTTATGTACTAAAGGATACAGTAAACATTTTGAACTAGTAACGCCTCTAGTTCCTCTATTAGCATCTAGTAATATTCTTACTTGTACATTTTCATTACTAGATAATTTATTTTGTATAGTATTTATTAAATTAACTTCTAATTGTCCTGTTCCTAAATATAATGAAGTTAATATAATTCGAGATTTAGCATTTTCTATATGAGATATTAATTCAGAATAGAATTCATTGGGATGAGATAAGATACGAATCTGAAATCAAGATAAGTAAATACAGTTTGACACACAGGAATTTGACAAGATTAAATACATAAACAAACGAAAAATAAAAGATGAAATGAAGATTTCAGCTTATATTTTGCACTCAATTATTTTTATTTCAAATTTCAAAAGTGTTTACTAACTTTTTCTTTAACGAAGTTAGTAATTACTTTTGAAACACACATTTTCCCAGTTCTATTTTGGGTTGGCGTTGCCTTCCTTAATTTTACCATGCCACAACCTTCTGTTCAGTGCCTACTCTCTTTAACGCTATTCTTTCCTCCCACGTACTTCTCATAGTACCCATGCTCAGAAACTGCAATTTTCTGATGACTTTCCATCTTTAGTTTGAAGCAGAGTTTTTTAAAGCGTTTCTCTTAACAGCAAACCTTCTGTATTACACAGGCTTAGGACTGTCACCTAATGAAGCTGGCTTGCTCCCCTAGGTGGCTACATTTCAGAAGTACTGACTTATTTACTATATATATTTTTTTTTTTTTTTGGAATTTGATTAGGACATTGGATTATCATTGAATAATTATTCGTATCAGTTTACTAACTAAAGAGTAAGACATGGGGAAAAAGCCATAGTCCATTATATTTAGTAACTCAATTTTCCAGAAACTTTGAAAACATTTTTCTTTTTCTGAAGTCACGTAACAAGAAAGAAAGAAAAATCAACAGGAATAATGTTATCGAAAATTTTTTATGTATCTGAAGTTCACTTGAGAATGTCGTAACTGACGAAAGCGCTCGTGACTCATCAAATTATTTGTAGTTGATACATAAAAAAAATTCAATTTTTAAAAGTTGATACATAAAAAGTTTGTAGTCATTATTTCATAATGACTACAAACATCCTAAATACTATCTCTAAACTTAATAATGTTATCGCCAAAAAAGACCTTTTCGCGGTACAATTAAACAGCCCAAAAGGTAAGAGGTATTATGAAGTGATCGGGAGAGGATACCCCCACCACTCATATACATAGACTCAACACAGGGACTATTAAAACAACTTTAATAATACCAATTCGTATATTCGTAAGCCAAACTNGAAGAGGATGATGTGATGATGACGTGATTTCGCTACAACAACAACAACAAAAAGTGGGCTTTTTGTGCTTTGAGAGTAGCCTCTTAACTGTACCAAACGAGTCGAGGTAACCAAAATGAAATATTTAAATAAGTAAGTTAACACATGATTTTTTTTGGTAAGAATAGTAATAAAAAAAATAACAAAAAATAGAACATCATTACGTGCATGAATCCCATATGCATTTTTAGCATTAGATTATGACTGCCCTTCTTATCCAATGTTAGTCATGGTGATCTAATTGGATTGGTCATGCTCATCTTCTTATCTAATGTTAGTCATGGTTATCTAATTGGATTGGTCATGATCATCTTTTTATCTAATGTTAGTCATGGTTACCGAATTGGATTGGTCATGCTCATCTTCTTATCTAATGTTAGTCATGGTTATCTAATTGGATTGGTCATGCTCATCTTCTTATCTAATGTTAGTCATGGTTACCGAATTGGATTGGTCATGCTCATCTTCTTATCTAATGTTAGTCATGGTTACCGAATTGGATTGGTCATGCTCATCTTCTTATCTAATATTAGTCATACTAGATAGCATGTTTTGATATCTGAATAACATGGTTTTGCAAGGACGTATACTATCACGTTCGCGACAACATCATAATTCCAGCCAAGAATCATAGAAGTCTTTTCGGTAACCACATATCAACCTATTTCTGTCATTTTTCCAAGACTGAATCCGGAAAATGGTGAGTGGGTACCGTTGATTTTGGAATGAACGCTACAAGACTTACTCATCTATGTTAAATTTTTATTTAGCATGATTTTATCATCATTAGAATCAACTGCTCCCTCTACATTCAGGTTTGGAAAGATAATAGAAATAGGTTGATATGAGATTAACGAAAAGGTTTTGATCGCCCTTGGCTAAAACTTTGATGGTATGCGTTCCAGGTCGTCCTGGTAAGTAGAACTGGCCATCGTGAAGACGAGATTGCGTCATCGTATTCCATGATGGCTATGTAAGATAGCAGATCTACAAATTATATTGTAGGCTGCTTAAGTTTCGATGATCATTAATTATTTCTCGGGACCAATAACCAATAATAGATAGGGACCTACCAGTATTATCTCGATATTGCAGAGACGCATTCTGTGTGTATTGTATAATTGTATTTACACATTTTAGAAACTAAATTCTATTCTATTAGAATTAAGTAGTAAAAGTATAAATTGCCTTTCTACATTCTTACCTGATCGCCTCTCATTGGGAAAACTGGAGCAAATTTGTGGAGAAAATCCCAGGTTTTAGGGAACATGGTTGTGTGTTATGTACCTAGGACTCGAATTTAATATGATCACTAAGAGCAGAATATGAGAATGTAAAGTATTTAATATTTGTCAAATTAAACCGGAATACCGATTGAGATTTTTGTTTTTTGACTAAATCTTTTTTTTTATTAATTTTTTTGTAAATTAAAACTTTTATTTTCAAATTTCGCACTTTTTTTTAACCTAACTTAATGATACAGTGTTGCCAAGATCAAAGTTTTCCCGTTGAAATCAGAGGTTTTTTGATCCGTGAGAAAAAATCAGAGGGATGTTTTACTAAAGGTTTTGTGGAAATGTTTGTAAATTTTGGATTTTTATCAAGATTTTCAATGAAGAATGAAGGAAGAAGGAATAATAGTCTCTTTATAATAACTTTAATTTGGTACGTGACTCTCGGCAGAGGTGTGGAGTCATTGGAGAATGGCGGGTCCTTCGGTTCTTCACAAATTCACAGAGACATGTCCGAGAAAACTTTTATCGTAAGTCGTGTTTTTTTGCGGACTTGCCTCACTGAAGATAATGAATTTTTCAAGAGATATTTTTTCAGAGTCCCTTTATTCCTTTTTCGGTTTTGTAAAACTATAAGGAGACAAAATGTTTCGTAAAACGTAAAACTCGTATAAAGGGGTCAATTTCAATTAAAAATATCATACTTTCTGTAGTTTTCATACAAGAGAATACAAACTTTTTGATAGAAGACTTATTTGTTATTCAGGAAGATAGGTATAATCGTATGCAACTACCAACTACCAAACGACCAGGTTTATAGTTATGTAATGCTTATTGTGAGTGGAGTTATTAAAAATATTATAGTATTCATTCGATAACTGGTGAGTTCAACATTTTCGTGGAATCTCTTCGCCATTCGATACGAAGGTTTTGCCTTCCCATTAGTTTGAAACTTACAAGCCAGCTATCCACGATTTGACCTCACTCTGAGTTGGAGCACAAATAACCAGCATCACCTGAGAACCTGAGAGTGAACATAATAATATGTAGTCAATCAGTTGGTAAAACCTCTCTTTACGTTTGTTAACTTTAGTGATCTAACGGGAACTGATGTAGCATAGATGCTGGCTAAAAGATTTGAACATTATTTTAGTCCTTATTTAAATAATATTTTATAACGGCGAATTATTTAAATTGTCTTTTAACTACGATATTGCCTCCTCATGTTTTTCAGAGTTTTTTGAAAATGATTAGGTTTCAATTTGGCAGCACTGTACTAGTATATCAAATAGCGGCAGCGCGGCGAAACGTTTGAATTTTAAAGATTGCAAATTGCAACGCAAAATACAAATTGTGCTTGTGCAATGTGCGAGTGAAATGGTGCAGCTGCAGTTGTAGATTTTTCTTTATTTGTTCTGATTTCTGATTCAAGGTTCAAGTTCATTATTCAAAGTCTACATTACATTGTATCGATTTTAAACTAAACTACCTATTCATAAAATCTTTTTACTTTTATAATATTACGGAGTATTTTAAAGGAAAATTGATTTAACACAGTTTGACGATTAATACCAACCAATCCTACTCACTATTCTTATACCTACACCCAATACGAATATTGAACATGTGAGAAGCTGGATATTGATCTCAAGTTGAAAATTATATTCTGAATATTCTAAGGTAACCTTTTACTTTTCAACATTGTATTCAAGAAATGTTCTCATTTTTTTATGTGATTTTCAAGAGTAGTTGTGTGTGGGAAGGCATATTTCTACAACTTGGTTAACTATTGCTAGGTATTGCTCTGTGGTAAGAGTTCTTGCCATTGTCCCAAAGTTGAGAGTTGCCATTGTCTCAAAGTGAGGGTTCAATACCTTTCTTTGTATTTGTTTTTTGAGAGGGCAATTCTTTTTATAACTAGTAAATCTAGTTTAATTAAGATATAATCCCTTGTACCATTTTGCTGTAATCAATAGCAGTTACTTAGTTGTCCTCATGAGGCGAAAGCCAATCATACAATGGTAGGGTACTGCGATCTCATTTAGGTATGCACCAAGCTGAACGTTGCCTCACTTCAATAGTTTGAAGGGAACTGTATCCAACCTGGTAATTTGTTGCCTTTCATTATACTTTTGTTTACCTAATATATATACCTAAGTGTAATATAGTATACGATATCTATTAGAGAGATGGAAATTATTCCTTACCTTCTAAGAAATATCGTCTAACATGTCAAAATTTACACCTCTTTAATTACCCAGGGAGACCACTAACATCTCCCACCATCATGGACTTGTGGCTGAACCCCATAGATGTGGCACGTTTCCTGGACCTACCAACGGATGGATCTGCATGACGTGTTGTAAGATTCTTCTTTAGGCTGAAAACCCCAAAATATAAGACGAGTTTAATGTTCTTACTAGAAGCCCTCATGACATTTTCAACTTCCAGCAAAACCACAACACTTTAGATTGGAGGTCTGAGCATCTACTTGGACGATATGTATTGTTACGTCACATCATCCACTGTGGAGGCCGTTATCCGGAATCTGTAACCTGGGAAATATTTATCCAAATTTTAAAATTCTTGTGTAATTTTTTTTTTAATTGATCGATTTTTTGAGGAAATAAAATGATAGATCTTAGTCTAAAACTATCCTTAGCGTTGATCTCACAAAGTCATACTTTTCTTCTTTACAGATGATTGTATTTTTTCATTTATTGTATTATTTTGGAAATATTATTTGGGATAAATTTAAACCAAAATTTCCTGAAATAGATGATCGAGATGACGAAAATGAGTTAAAAGGTAAGTATTTTTTTCGCCTGTAAGTTGGATATTTAGTAAATCAAAAGAGATCTGATAAAAAAGAGGGGACTCAGGACACACAAAATAGAAAGTTATACAATCCGCGAACAAGGAGAGCCGACCCGAGCAGTGTAAGGCCGGGAAGAAGAACAAGATAAAAGATCTGATTAGATTTTCATTGTAATATTTCAATTTTCACATTGTGGCTCACATGAAGTTCAAAGAGGTATATTACAGTTTATTACAGGGTAAATTATTTATTGAAAATAGCAGGATACGGATTTTTTTAAAAATGAACAACATTGTAGAATTGTTTGAAAACAATTAAGTATATTCAACTCTGTTCCCTACCTATGTGTCTGTTTGTCCGGAATGGTTAGCAAAAAAGGTTAAAACTTTTAGAAAAAAAATCATGGGAGTCGTGGATTTAGAACTACACTTCGTTCAATTATCTGGCTATTTCTCATAATAAAAATCGAACATAGAGACGCCACTTTTAATGATTAGTACATTTAAGGTGAATCGTTAATATTTTTTCTTTTTAAAAACAAAACGTGGAATATGTAATAATCACATTTTCCTTATTCCGTGTTGAATATTTTCCAATAGTTTCACAATTCACGGAGGTAAATAGAATTCGTCATCACTTTCCTATTTTCAGAGCAAGGAAATCAAACTTTACATCAATCGAAAGAGATCTCTTTCACAACAAAAATTAACAATAATATTACTTATGATGATCAATTTAGAACAATCAAATCACTCAACTCGGACGTCTCATTTGAAGAATTGAATTCAGAACCAACAACTATTGATGGATATTCTTCAGACATTATCCAATCTACTATAGAGCCAGCAGACAAAATCACTGCAACAAACGTTTATGAATCATATGAGAATTCTTTAATTAAAAATTCTTCGCTTAGAATAAACCCTATTGAAGATAACTTTATAAAACAAGAAGTAGTACATTCTTCTTCTGTTAACGTTTTAAAAAACAATTTCGATGAGTTGATTTCCGAACCAAATATTGATGGAAATTCTTCAGACATAAGCCATTCTACTATAAAGCAAGCAGACTCAATCATTGAGTCAAACGTAAACGATTCTTATGAGAATTTTTTAATTCAACATTCTTCGCCAAGAATAAACCCTATTGAACAAGAAACACGTACTGTTGACATTTTAAAAAACAATATCAATGTTGATAAAGAAATTGATTCACCTATTTCCGATGATGATGATGGGTCTGATGTTCACTTACCATTTTCTGTATACGATGTTTTAGATCAAAGATTAACATTTGTGCCACCTTTATCTGTTCAGAGATACGAAGCTGTTGTAAATGTAATTCAGTGTGACCAACACATGGACAATATACATACGGTAAGAGTCGTTCACACCAGGGTGATAGCACCTTTTATCGCTAACTATATTGTGTACGATTTTTTTGATTATCCGGCTTTCTTCTTCTGATGGTCCAATAAACTATGAAAATTTCTTCTTCTTCACTAGAACTCCTTTTATAATTTACAAAAGTTGCTTGGTGAAATAAATTTTAATGAATTAATATTATTTTTGTATTTATTGTACAAAATGAATATACCATATACTAATAGATCGTTATTTTTGTATTAATAAGAAGAAGCAAGCAGTATACTGTAGCAGATAAAAGTTTACTTGGTGTCAACCAGTGTATCTCATGTAATAAAAAATCTTGGGATAAGTATCTTCCAATATTTATAGTGTAGCTCTGGTGCTTATCCCGCTTCAGCAGAGAATTGACTGAACGCCTACTGGTTGCAAGTGAGACATGGAATGTATAATATCGTGTGCTCACCTTAGATGAGTTTTTTTTATTAAANAGTTTTTTTTATTAAAAAAAAAACAGCTCTCAGTTTATTTTAGTGCCGAAACTATTCGTGTTCCCAAAATCGTGCGACATCTATTGCTTCCTGATTTGCATTGATCAGGTCATTTTGGGTGCAGTTTTGGTTTAACTGACTGCATATGAGTAGATGGTTATGTGTCTGCACATGACCACAATCACAGATGTTGTCATCCTTGTAACCCCCTTCTTCAAATTATACTTACACCTCGACACGCCGGATCTAAGATTTGTATGTAAATTGTAACTGACAGTGACGCCGAGTTTCTTGGACCATTCATACCAAAATTCATAAAAAATCATTAACACATAGTTGATCAACTTCATCGGGAAAACTGATTTTTTCATTCAATTTTTGGACTTTACATACCTTCAAGTGTAAAATAGAATATTGAGATAGCGTATTTTTTTAGTGGTCGATTTTTTTTAGTGGTCGATTAAGGTCCCATCAAAAATGGTGCTACATATCAATTAAATATCATTGTTCACTATTCAGTCAACCTTCATGTGCAAAAGTGTACTTCATAGCAGGTTAATGTATTGTTTTTATTTTAATTTAGATTTTTGTATTGTATGTGTTACCGCCAATATGTGAAATCCGTCATTGTATAGAATGCATGAATATGTGTGAAATCCATCGTTCTATAGAATGCCTGAATATGTGTGAAATCCGTCATTCTTTAGAATGCCTGAATATGAATACTCTTTGCCGGTAACATATGTACCTTAAAACGTATATTATCAATTTGAGGAAGGGGTATTCTTTACAAAAAAATGTTGCTGAATCTATAAAAATGTGTTCTTTTTTATTAACACATTACATTGCATTGTCACAACTTAATTTTGTGGATATCAGTTCATTGCGAGAGCCACTACACTAAATCATCACAGTATTTTTATTATTTTTAGCTCCTGTAATACCACTACTGATCGGTAATCATACTCTTATACCTTACGTATCTACTCAGTTGTCCTTACGAGGCTGAGTGTACCACGAACAACCGAGCACAGTAGATTTTTTTCGATTCCTCCAGGTCGACCCAGGTATATGCGAATTAATCACCCCTGTCTCCTACGTGTAAAGCCGGTGTTATACCAATTGAGTTAAGAAGGCTGTTAATTCCAAAGGTTCATTATTGAAAATAATGTCATGCGGATCGTCTCTTGTTTCAGGTGGCCGAATTTGGGTGTGCTGAATTTCACATGTTAAAATATTACAAAGAAATAACCAACGTGAATACAGTTCTATTTATAGACATTGATGAACATCTACTGGTGCACCGAAGTGATCGAGTACATCCTCTGTCCGCTGACTATCTTGATGAGAAAACCAAACCATTTAAAGTTGTTCTTTATAATGGTGATGTCAGTGTACCAGATAAAAGATTTGACAATGTTGATGTTGTTATTGCTATTGAATTGTGAGTATGAATATCTAAACCAGTGATTCTCAACCAGCATCCCCCCCCCCCGAACCCAAGGACATTCTTACTTTGTAGTTAAGTACAAAGTATGTAGGTTAATATAGGTACTTATCGTAAAAAATCATCTAAAGCTGGCGACACACATTAAGTTTTTTCCTTCAAATTTATCTCACACATTTTTATCTGAAGTGATCATGGTAATCAAGTTCATAACTCCACTGAATCCTCTCCACAAGATGAGGCGACGAGAAACTTATTAAAAGTTTGGGCTCACTACTACAATTTCACCGCCCCCTTACTGCCCAAAATGAATTCATCGCCTCCGACTGCCCAAATAAACTCATTCACAGGGGGTGGGCGATATCGCCCACGTTGAGAATCACTGTTCTAAACTTGAAAAACTCAAAGCCCAATTGGTATACTGACTCATTATCAACGAAACTAGAAACATGAAATTCGAGAAACTAATTCCTTTTATTATATACCTAGGTACGAATTCAGGAAGGAAAAAAATCAAAAGTTCAACTGCAAGTGAGTTATCGCAAAAACTGACTCTTTTCGGTGGTTAACTTACATAGCTAGTGGTATCAAGTAATACGGGGAATGCACTCCATTCCACCAACAAGCCAAAACCCTTCAGGAAAAATACTATATCAATATCATAGTTCGTAACCCATGTGCAGATTTTCCGATATTTGGAATAAAAAATCTGAAGCCATGGGAAATTTTGCATACGTAATTGCGGACATGAGCTAGTAAGAATATTTCCTATATGCCTAATTGAAGTACATTTGTTGAAAAACGGGCTCCATTTTTTTTTATTAAAATTTTTAAAAAACTTAAATATGCATTAAATTTAATGATGGACCCAGGTTTTAACAGCTTCAACCAATACGGCGTGATTTTTTTTTACTAACTGAAGAGAAAATATCAATCATTCAAGAAAATTTTGATCCTGAGGTTTGAAATCTTAAGCCAAATATACCGCCGTAATCACAGTTTCCTTCAACAATATTTATGACTTGTATTATTTATGACAACAATATCAAATATATTTTTTTTTTTAATGTCAAGGTGTGGAATCTTTTTTACAAAAAACAATAAGCCAAATTAATCGATTATAAAATCGTTTTTTCTCTTTCAGGATTGAACATCTCTATCCTCCCACCTTGAACATTGTTCCTTATAATATATTTGGCGTTATTCAGCCCTACCTTGTCATTGTTACAACACCAAATGGAGAGTTCAATGTTCTTTTTGAAAATTATGTTGAAGGAACATTTAGACATGATGATCATAAGTTTGAGTGGACAAGACAACAGTTTACAAGTTGGTTAGTTACTAGTTGATAGTTGATTTGGACATCACAGGTTCTACGTACCTAGTTTGACAGGCGATTGGTTCTAAATAGTTGCATATGAACTTCTTGAGAAGCAATTATAGTGAGTCAGCCCGACTTCTGCGTATCACTCGACATTTTTTCCCGACCAAATATCGTCAGGCTTTCGTTCAACGACAACATTCCCTATACATTTCGACTATGGAGCGGCTATTTTTTAACTGGTTTACTCCAAATGCTCCGACTAAGATCTTGAATCATACATTAACAATAAACAATGTATTCGAATGTAGACTCTATCAATCGATAATAAAGACAGATCCATTTAGTTCTGTGGTCCTATTTGTTCTAGGCTTTATCGTATAAGCGTTGCTGTCAGTCACATACAAGAAAAACAGAAAAAATAATGTAATTTTCTATGTAGATTTCATGCTGAACCCATGTGCTAAATTTGAAGATTTTTTTTTTTTTTTTTTCAGGGCTGAAAATATTGTACTTCAGTATCCAATGTATTCATTGAAAATTTCTGGTATTGGTCCTCCACCACGCGGAGAAAGTGTGGACAAATATGGACATTGTTCACAAATGGCGGTTTTTACGAGGAAATCAAATTATTCAAAAAAAGTATTTAATATCTGTAGTTGTTGTTGTTGTTGTTGTTGTTGTTGTTGTAGTAGTAGTAGTAGCAGCAGCAGCAGGGGTTCCTCAACTATTCTCAATCTAGATTCTCGTTTCGATAAATGGTAGAAACAGGTTTAATTTTGATGGTCCTTTGTTGGAACTATGATTTATGCGTTCCAAGTTGCCCTGATCTGCAGAACTGGATACTGAGTATAGTGTTCTCCTGTGACCTTCTTGGATTTGATGTCGTGGGTGTGTTATTATATGTCCTATACAAAGGAGAATCAAATTTCATAACTGGTAATAGCAATTCCGTAAGCGCCTTTTTTTTCCTTTTGGCCAAATGGAATCTGTGAAAATCTTTGTCAATATTGGAAAAACTGTCATAACTGGGATACAAACCAAATGGATTTTCTTTTTATTTTTACCTACCTTATTTTAACTTATCCATTTTAATCTATTATTATAAAATTTATCATTGGTTTTGGAGGAGGGTGAATACTGCCTGGATGATTATTAGTACAATAATAACAATTTTTTTTTTTTTTTTCAGGAACCTACTAATGTTATATTTCTTTTACAGATTTTTGCCCCCTGGTCCCTGAGTAATATCTCATATTGTATGTCAGAGGTTAAAGAAAGCTCTGCAACACAGTAAATAATCCATATCCATACTAATATATAAATGCGAAAGTAACTCTGTCTGTCTGTATGTATGTATGTATGTTACGCTTTCACGCTTAAACTACTGAACCGATTTTGATGAAATTTGGTATGGAGATAGACTAAACTTTAGGAAAGGACATAGGCTACTTTTTATCGCGAAAAAAAGAGGTTGAAACTATAAACGGCCATGCCTATAAGGCGCCAAGCGAAGCGGGCGTATTCTGCTAGTAATATATATTTACTGAAGGTTTTGGGTCTTTGATTGAACTTGGTAAACTCCAACTTGTCAGGAACGTACAAGCAACCATTGTGATGACAAAAAATGTAACTACATATACTCATATAGCATTAATCAACGATGAATTTTATTTTTCAGAGTATTGAAGATCTCCCTGAATCTTACAAATTCATTAAAGAAGTGATTTACCCGATTAAGAAACCAGATACAAGAACCCAAGAACAAATTTTATTTGACGAGATAGACTATGTGCTACATATATGGCAGGAAGATCAAGTCCCGTTAAATCGACTGTATGGACGCGTTAATAAATGGTGTGGCAGTGTAGAAGAGCTAAGGTAGTCTTTTTTATAATATTACGTATTGACTCCATTTATATACAATGTTCGGATCAACATAAAATAAGAACAAAAAATATTTATAATTTATACAGACTTTTATTGATTTTTTAAAAATATACTATCCGACTATAGTTTTTTTTTTCTTTCTCGTTGATACCTACCAAAGAACCTCTAACATATTTGTTACGTTTCTGTTGTTTTATTTTATTCCGATTTCCTTGGAAATGAAGTAGGGCGCTTCAAAAGTATAGTCGTATAATATATTTTTAAAAAATGAATAAATGTGTATAAGTAAGTTATATATATATTTTTGTTCTTATTTTATGAGTTTTTTTTGTTTCAATCTCTATTTGCATACCTTGGATATGAATTGAAACGCCAAATCTTGAGAGGACCAGCTGAGTCCTAGATAGAATCTTCATACTGAATTATATTGATTTCGGCTAACGCAACGTTAAAGAAAACAAGTGCCAAAGTAGATATTTTACGTTTCATAAAAAAAGTCCGTTCGTCCGTCAGAAACGGCACTTTTCCCACTGAAAAATGACCAAGCTTTATGAAATTTGGTATGTAAGTTCCGTTTGGGGAAAAATAGTCAACGCTAAATCACGAAAACGTTTTCGTGATTTTTGGATTTTGCGAAACTTGAAACGTAAAATATCAAATTTTGCGGTTTTTTTGTGGTCGATTTCAAAGTTTCATTTTTTAAAATAATGTAAATATAAATAAAGAAAATGTTTATCTCTTTCAGAATACTGTTGGAAAAGAATTGCCGTCAAGTTATTTATAACAAAGAAAACTCAGAATACTATCTCGTTGATTTGTCAAGAAATAATTATTCTTCATCTTCTGATGATGAAGAAGAAGATCAAGATGAATTGAATCAAGAAAATGAAAGTGATCCAAATAGTAGACCGAGAGTGGTAGAAGTAGACGATGAATCATGGGATGCAGCCAATGATTCAATCATAACTAATGATGAGGTTAGCGGTCAGTTGTATCAAACTGAAAACAAAGAGGTTGTAGGTGATTATATAAATGTTGATAAATTGAATGAACGAGAAAACAAAACCGGTGTATGTGATTTTACAAATGTTGAAAAAGATGAATGGAATCCGTCTGAAAACAAAACCGGTTTTGATGAAATTACAAACCTTGAAAAAGATTTTACTAAACAATGGAATAAACAAATACCTATGAATAAAACTCTTGTAGATGACTTCATAAAAGTGGAAAAAGATTTTAGCAATCAATGGTATCAATCTGAAAACAAAACGGTTGTAGATGATTTATTGAAAGACGAAAAGGCTGTAAAAGTTAATAATAATCTTCATTTAGTGAGTGAGGATTTTGGAAAAGAAGAAGATAACAATCCAGAAAATGAAAATAAAAAAATTTTAATACAAGATAATGAAAAAGAATTGGAAAATGAAAATATTATGAACGATTATATTGATAATAATAAAAAAGAAGAAATATTTGATCAAAATGAGATTGTTACTGAAAACGTAGATTTATTGACCATTGAAACACAATCTTCTTCTGATAAAAATAGAAAGAGAAATAATCTCAAGGGGGGCGAAATTGAAAAAACAAACAAAGACCAAACTACGTCGACCATTATAGAAGAAATAAATGAAAAAATGGAAAATTTATGTTTGAATTCTCCTCAAAAATTAAATAGAACCACAGATTGGGTAAATCAAGTACAAACTAAAAATAAAATTAAAAATGATGCTACTCGTTTTGAAAATAATCTATCAATGCATAACAAGAGTAACGAAGATATTGGAAAAATATTAAAAGAAAATACTGATAAACTGTCTAGTAATAGGAGTAAAGAAAATATTGATAGTTGTACAAATAATCTAGCAGCATTTGACAAATGTGAAGAAAATATTGGAAAAATATTACAAGATAATACAAACCTAGATAAAAAGTCAGGTTTCAAAGAAAATTTACCAAATATGAGTGAGACTAATCAAAATAGCAATAGAACTATTGGTAGTTCTACGACTAATCAAAAAACACTTAACAAAAGTGTAGAAAATTTTGAAAAAATATTTCAAGACAATAATAACTTAGATAAAAAATCTAGTTACAAAGAAAGTGCATCATATAGTGAAACTAATCAAAATGTTGCTAGTACATTAACAAATCAAAAAACACTTAATAAAAGTGTAGAAAATATTGAAGAAAAGACAAATAAAAATAATAATGCGAGCATCCATTCTAGCAATGACGATGAAGAATATTTAAGTTGCGTTGAAACTCTCTCGTATGTAACAGCTTCGGAAAATAGTATACTAGATGTATTAGATGATACAATGTCAGAATATTATTCCGTACGAAGTGGTGACACAAATTATGATACAGCCAGTGAGTATCAAGACAATACAAGCTATTATAGTGATTCAAGTGACGATACGATTGTGGAATCCGATAACGATGTTACGTTTCATTATCAAGATGATTCAAATGATTAAGTTATTATAGTGATTCAAGTTACGATACGATTGTGGAATCCGATAACAAAGTTACGTTTCATTATCAAGATGATTAAGTACTTATAGTGATTCAAGTTACGATACGATTGTGGAATCCGATAACGAAGTTACGTTTCATTATCAAAATGATTAAGTTATTATAGTGATTCAAGTTACGATACGATTGTGGAATACGATAACGATGTTACGTTCATTATCAAGATGATTCAAATGATTAAGGTATTATAGTGATTCAGGTTACGATACGATTGTGGAATCCGATAACGATGTTTCGTTTCATTATCGAGATGACTCGAATGATTAAGTTATTATAGTGATTCAAGTTACAATACGATTGTGGAATACGATAAAGATGTTACGTTTCATTATCAAGATGATTCAAATGATTAAGATATTATAGTGATTCAGGTTACGATACGATTGTGGAATCCGATAACGATGTTTCGTTTCATTATCGAGATGACTCGAATGATTAAGTTATTATAGTGATTCAAGTTACAATACGATTGTGGAATACGATAAAGATGTTACGTTTCATTATCAAGATGATTCAAATGATTAAGATATTATAGTGATTCA
>CM022882.1:10527768-10553289 GCA_012654025.1 Pachypsylla venusta | reverse complement strand
TCAACACCGTTCCGATGACAACTCACTGTGTTTTTCCTCCGTTGGACCCAGCCGTGCTTCTCCAGATACTTCCTCAAAGAGTTTGTATATAAATCCTTGCTAAACCCTGAAGTATCTGATCGTTGTCGTCTATGTATGCTGGTTGCTCATGATGTAAATCATGAGCAGCCAGCAACTAACCATCAAACCCAACTAATCTAGGCCAGCATTATGGACAGATCCTGTTGGAGAGACTGCTTTTCTTGGCCTGGAGACACGGTGAGAGTCGTTGAGAACGTTAACAACAACAAGTGATATATTACTTCACAAAGTGCACTTTCCAGGTATTTCTATAGCCAGCACGGGTAGATCATGAGATCAAATCAATAGTTTGATATCTTTATGTTCGAAGTCAACCTGTATTCAAATAAATGGTTTTATTATTTATTGGTGGCTCATGTTTTGGTGATGACTCACCTTTATGGCCTACAGTTTTAAAATTGTGGAACATAAAATGAAAATGATTAAAAAACACTTGACTTTATGATCTACAAATTTTAAAATGTAAAACAAAGTCGGTAGCCTCAGTAGCTCGAGGCGGTCGATTCGTAACAAGGAGGCTGTTTCTTTCGAATCTAATTCTACAATTTTAAAATTGTAGATCATAAGAGTGTAACTTTTGAATTTTGGTCATTTTTCAGGAGAGCGATTTTTAAATTTATTTTTTGAATAACTTTGGAATGATTTGAGTTACAAAGTATTACTTTATATCGGAAAAATGTATTTTTTTTTTATCTTTAGCTGTATTTTTGGTTTTTTCCTACTGATTACGGGTTTCTGGTTGAAATTTGCCAAAAACGGAAGTGAGTTTCAAATATCACATTCTTGCTACGAAATTCCGAATTTTATACAAGTTTTGTTTTTCGGAAATAATGTTACAATTGATTATGAATTGTGTTTAACCCCAAATTAATGAAAAAACTAAAATGAATCTTTTATGGAAAGACACGTTCTGATTATAAAAATAATAAAGAAGTCTTGCCTGATTTTTGCAAGAACAGAGCACTCTTATCAAATATCACATTAAAAAAAAGAGAGGTAACTGATTTTGAAACGATCTAGAAATATTGAAAACGATTTGTCTCGCTTCATCAGAGCTTTCAGTGATACCCATAACGCAAAAACGTTATATAACCATATATCGCAATCTTTCTGCAAATGAGCCATAAAGTCAAGTGTTTTTTATCACTTTCATTTCTTGTATTTTATAGTTCTACCAAGTGTCCTTTTGATTTATTGAGGATACTTTTGAACAATTGAGGATACAAGCGGTCGTTCTTTGGGAGCGAAAACGAGCGACTGATCCAATTGAATGTAAATAATTGGAACCTCGCCCACTCTAGGGCTGCAAAATATAGTCGCTACAAAAAGACAATCGGTTAATAAATAAAAAATATCATCTTTTATCAACAATGGCACACTCGTATAAATACAAGAATGCAAATTTAATACACTGAAAATTATTAATTTTAGGTAGAGGAATTGACATCTATCTCACAAAAATATGAATTGCAAAGATTTTAAAAAGGTCGGTTTTGATGAAAATTATGTATTTTATTGCAAAATAAAATTCGTCTCTAATTTCTCAACACTGTATAGTTTATGGCTCCCTCCGTAGCATAGAGTGATCCATTGTTTCCCTGACAATATTCCCGATGGTTTGGTTGTCAGGGCCGGATTAACAATAGTAGCACTTGTAGCACGTGCTACGGGCCCCGCGCTTTGACAACTTACACTAGATATTTTGACATTTCTGGGTTGACAATTGAAGAAAACATATCATTTTGACGTGTCCCCCAACTCTTCAAAGTATGTAGTAAACTCTAATTTAGGAAAGTACAAGTAGGTAAGTTCCTAGGTACTACCTAGGAACTTAATAAAGGAACGAGTATTGCAACATAAGCAAATTGTTTTTTTAGCATGAGCGATAACCATGTTTTATCGATGTTGATATACTCAAAATTTAATTTCAGTTTTCTTTACCAGTTGTAGGTACAAGTCAAAAAGGCCAAAATATAATACATTTTTGTACACGCTCAAAAAGTAGACTACCTAGACGGCGTCTGCGGGGGATGGAGGGGGCTCCGCTCTGTGAAAGTGCTACGGGCCCCGCGGAAGGTTAATTGTCCCTGTTGGTTGTCCACCCACAGTCATAGACTTGATATTTTGCCTCATTGGTGAGAAGAAAATACACATTTTTTTAAACTGGGATACAATGTTAGTTCCCCTCCATGTGGTATACATTGGGCAATGCTAAAGAACTGACACATTAGGCGACCAGACAATCATTAGATTGATTTTTTACCATTAAAAATAATAATATTCAGTTTGATTGATTTACTTAATCTGCGTGTTTGCTGATTCACTATGCATCATCCTATTGGCCCGTCTTGAACAGATGTTTAAGAGACGTTAAGTCAAATTAAAAAAAAATCCTCATCGGATGTGTAGTAAAAAGACATACTAATTGTATTAACTGCTAAGTGATCAATAAATAAATAATTGTTAACTGAATATTATTTTTGACGGTACCAGACAGATACTATTAACTTTTTTTTGGAGCAAGTTACAAACTTAAAATGTTGTTTAATATAATTTAAAAAGGCTTTTTAAACGTTTTAGGGGTGGGAGATTAATTAATTCACTTTAATTTTAATTTATTTTGAAAAACCCCTTTTTCTTCCGTATTTATTGAACTATTTGAATATATTGAACTGAAGCAGGCATAGTTGTACAAGTATGTCTGAAAAAAGTACCAACATAAAAAAAGTCCAGTGCAAGTTTATTTTATCAATGCTTTTAAGCGTTAAGATGAACGCTCTATATTTTGACATTTCAGTTGCAAATGTTCTACTGAATTCACATAATAAATTGGCTTTAAATTTTCTATACGAATCTATTTTTCCTTTAAGTTGATCACATAAGTACACAAGTTGTTTATTTTTTATTTCATTAATATGACGAGGACGGTGGCTCGTCACCTCGGATAGCTCTATATTTTGACATTTCAGTTGCAAATGTTCCACTTAATTCACATAATAAATTGGCTTTAAATTTTCTATACGAATCTATTTTTCCTTTAACTTGTTCATTTTTAGTTAAGGCTTTCTCAATACAATCTTTTGTATAAAGTTGAGGATTACGGCCTTCATCTATGTAATCAAATACTTCTAAAGGTACGTGAATATCTTGTACTTGAGATTTTAATTTGTCTATTTCTTGTAAACCTGAAATCATTGTTTGTCTGAAAAACAATATCAAGTAAATATTAATAAATAGGTTGATTGTAAAATAATATCAAAAGTATCACTAATCATTTCAACTCGCTATCCCTTTATATCAAATTCCCTTTTATATATATAGATATAATGTTCAAGGTCAGGCAATATCCCAATCGTCTCTTTGAAAAAACCTTTCTCAAAATTCTTCTGATGCTGCGGAAGGTGTCGACTTTTTCAGCAGTGCTTAGACTTTCTTTTCTGTAAAAAGGCAGCTCGACGTAAATCCTCAAGCCCTGTGACCACACTGATGGGAAATAATTGAAGTTCTGTAAACCGTAGACCTCACTCAGTTTCTCCGAATAGAGAAATATCAGTTTTCATTTGTCCCTTATGCAATCAGTTAGTTAATCATTAATGACATCATTGTGTCTTAGATGTATGAAAATGCAGCTGTAAATAAGAGATTGTCTACTGTTAATGTTTATAATTGCCATGATAAGTACATCTATTCATGAAGGCTAATAATTGGCATTGGTCACCATAACGACATTGATGAAACTTGATATGGACATTCATTATGTTCATAGAATAAGCTTTATGGACATTCTATGTTCATAGAATTTTTCACCTAAATTTGAGTGAGGTCTACAGATCACAGTTCTAATTGCCATTGTAATGTGTTAAAGGTTTAACCTCCGAACACACACTGAGAGATAAGAAAAATATCTTACATTTTTTGATTTAACACCGGTTGTGTTTGAGGTTGAAATTCTCCGACGATGATCCGAATTTGACGAACATTTTCAATAAATAATTCCAGTTGACTCTCAAGATTTTCTAATGGAGAAGACATTTTGAGTATTCGGAATATTTAAATTATATTTCCATTATCTAAGTACAACTAAAATCACTAAACTTTTAAATTAGATTTATGAAAACGAGTTTGAAGTGGAAGATAATAAAATATAAAAGCAATACATTAAATCACATAATTTTTAATTGATATTGAGTATTATTCTACAATGGCTATCCCTGGTTCGACTTATGGGAGAACCGTAGGGTCTTGAACAAAGGAAAAATCCCACGTTCAAAATATTTTTCCCGTTTGGGGAAGAAAGAAAATTTGCTCAAGCAATAAAGGCATGGCTGTAAAAACATTTCCTAACCTGTCGAGGGGGGTTAAAATATTGTAATAAAGGTAACAAGTAAACACGGTTCTCCCCGAACTCATCCCAACCAAAAGGTCCGACTTAGGGGAGACCCATAGGGTCCTCGAACAAGGGAAAAATCCCATGTTCAAAATATTTTTCACGTTTGGGGAAAAAAATTTTGCTCAAGCAATAAAGGCATGGCCGTAAAAACGTTTCCTAACCTGTCGAGCGGGCTTAAAATATTGTAATAAAGGTAACAAGTAAACATAAAAGTTAAAAACAAAAGAGAAGTGGAAAAAATAAAATTATAGTCGGTATGACTCCGGGGAGAACCATAGGGTACATAGTTGTGGGATTTTTGTCTCGTGCGGCGTGACACATCGCGGGAAAAATCCCACCAACCATATTTTTATTTTTTTCCACTTCTCTTTTGTTTTGTTTTTAACTTTTTATGTTTACTTGTTAGCTTTATTGACATATTTTAACCCCCCTCGACAGGTTAGGAAACGTTTTTACGGCGATGCTTTATTGCTTCAGCAAATTTTTTTTCCCCAAACGGGAAAAATATTTTGAACGTGGGATTTTTCCCTTGTTCGAGGACCCTACAGTTCTCCCCTAAATCATACCCAAAGAGAAGTGGAAAAAATAAAAATATGGTAGGTGGGATTTTTCCCGCGATGTGTCACGCCGCACGGACAAAAATCCCCAATAATCCCACAACTGTGGGACCCTACGGTTCTCCCCGGAGTCATATCCCTTTGTTTTGTTCTTGGAGGAAACAAGGGGAGTGGAGGTGGGGAAATGTTGAGTGCGGCTTTTTCCCAGATCCCACCACTTTTAATCCCTTGATATCCATAATATTTTTTCCCTTTTTAATCACATTCAAAAAGTGTCGCGCTCAAGCAAGATTGCTCATCAAGGCATGGCCGTAAAAACGTTTCCTAACCTGTCTCGAGGGGTGAAAATATGTCAATAAAGCTAACAAGTAAACATAAAAAGTTAAAAACAAAACAAAAGAGGCAGCCGGAGAGATATTACAAATTGCGAAAGCGGCACCTGACATGGAATCCTGGACAATAAACGAGGGATTTTCGAACACGCGGGATTTTTCTCATTTGCGGCTTGCAATTTGCAATATCTCTCCGTCTCTCCGGCTGCCTCTTTTGTTTTGTTTTTAACTTTTTATGTTTACTTGTTAGCTTCATTGATATATTTTAACCCCTCCAGACAGGTTAGGAAACGTTTTTACGGCCATGCCTTGATGAGCAAAGTTGCTTGAGCAAGACACTTTTTGAAAGGGATTAAAAAGGGAAGAAATAATAAGGATATCATGGGATTAAAAGTGGTGGGATTTGGGGAAAAGGGATTTTTCCTGTCTAGGATTCTCTGTAAACACTTACCACCTATTATCTCAGGTAACTACCTATATCAGGTAGTTACCTGATATATACCTGATATAGGTTTGTATTACTAGTTATTGAAAAATATCACAAGCATAAGCCCATCAGGCTGCCTGAATGTGTGTGGCAGGCTCAAATGGTTTAGAGAGCTGATGGTATTGTAACTGATGAAAGGTTGAATAATACAAATTAAACTATTTCCATTCTAAAATATTGAAAATATTTTAGAATGGAAATAGACCAGACCACAACCAATGTTGCTTGGCGTCAGAGATCAGGCTGAAACTGGGGCAAAACGTGGTAAGGTTCAATAAAAAGACAAGACATCAGCCCAAATAACATTTTTGACTTTTTGATTGTTATTTATCATCATTCTGATAAAGTGATAAGCTGTTATTTATCATCATTCTGATAAGGTGATAAGCTGTTATTTATCATCATTCTGATAAAGTGATAAGCAAAGAAAATTCAAAATTTTGGAAAATGGCGGAAAAGTTTATTACACTCTGTGGGGGAGATACAGAATTATTTCTCAATTATATTCTTTCCTCCAAGGGTATTTTAATTCTTGGAAATCGGCACCTGACAGAAAATTCTGGACAGAAACGAGGTATTTTCGGACACTCGGGATTTTTCCCATTTGCGGCTTGCAATTTGCAATATCTTTCCGGCCTCCTCTTTTGTTTTGTTTTTAACTTTTTATGTTTACTTGTTATCTTTATTGACATATTTTAACCCCTCTAGATAGGTTAGAAAACGTTTTTACGGCCATGCCTTGGTGAGCAATCTTATTTGAGCACGACACTTTTTGAAAGTGATTAAAAAGGGGAAAAATATTAAGGATATTGACATATTTTATCATGGGTATTAAAAGTGGTGGGATTTGGAAAAAAGAGATTTTTTTCTGTCTAGGATTCTCTGTCACATGCCCTTGAGTGCGGCATATCACAGAGAATCCTGGACAAGGAACGAGGGATTTTCAGACACGCGGGATTTTTCCCATTTGCGGCTTCACATTATGTTTACAAGTTGCTATTCTTGCTAACTAGGTAAATTCTCAAGTTAAATGTTCAATTTAAATAAATTACCTGTGTATTAATTGTTTTTTATTTTAATTTACATATCGTTTCCCTCTATAATGTTCAATCAATATGATTTTGATTTGTGAATAATGTGATTGTTGTGATAAAACTTAATGTGCTCTACCTTTAGAGAAAACTCTGATAAAAGATTTACAAAAGATATTATGACTTCTATCAAAATCTTTAAGAATTAAATCAGTTCAAAATAGCAATGTTCTCAGGAGAGGACGAAACTAGTTAGCTCTTTAAAATCTTTAATATTTTTTAGTCAAGTGAAGATATAGTAATTTTCAAACCTCATTATGGTTTTACTTGACATAGTATCCCAATTTAACCAACTTATTTATTTCTTAATTCTTGTAAGGGTATGACTCCGGGGAGAACCATAGTTGCGGGATTTTTGTCGCGTGCAGCGTGACACATCGCGGAAAATATCCCACCAACCATATTCTTATTTTTTCCACTTCTCTTTTGTTTTTAACTTTTTATGTTTACTTGTTAGCTTTATGGACATATTTTAACCCCCCTCGACAGGTTAGGAAACGTTTTTACGGCCATGCCTTTATTGCTTGAGCAANAAACAAAAAAATCATGAATATCCATAAAGTGGTTGTAAAGTTATTCTTTTCAAAAATTGCGATTTCTCCATAAGAACATGTATTGTTCACATCTTTTTGCCTAATTGAAGATGGCCGCCATTTTTCAAACTGGTCCCGCTCTTCTCCCTGTATGCTGGCATGAGTACTTTATCTATTTGTTTACATCAGTGGTGTGACCACCCTTATCACGGCGCGACGTTCGGTAAAATAATAATGTACGGAAATCCATGTAAACTGGCAACACTGTGTATTTGAGAGACGTTCATCGCCTCAGTGAAAAACATGTAATCCTCGATGTTTAGCTAGGATACCTTTTTTTTATATCATAAAAGTCCTAATACAAAATACTCACTTTTCTTCTAGACCTAGGTTCTTCCTAATTCCCTCTCCAAATATTATTTCATATACATAATACACCGGCGAAGTCTAGATCATGGGTGTACGCGGGGGGGGGCTCCTAAAATTTCTGGANGGAAAGCTAGATAAAATGAGCTTTAACCGGTATAGGAAAAAAGTTAAATTCATTAAAATAAGTCATTGTAACTACATTGTTTTAAGTATTTAGATACTGGAGCCTGGGGCCAATTTGATACAACATAGTAATTATGTAAGTGTATAGTGTATGTATTACTTCCGGCGCATCTCAGTATCTGGTACATGTAAGTCAATATATGAGATGTCCTTTGCCTTGTTAAGCTGACCCTTGTTCAGGGGCAAACTGGAGCTCTAGGGCATATTGAAAGAAGGTTTCCACATTTGAGTTTATATGAGGCTCGTGTATTTCGAGGCCAAAGCAGTGTAAAACTATGAAGTTATAAATCAAAAGGCAATAGCAATAATTAATAATTGTGTCAGAAAAAATATTTTTTCATATTTTTGCCCCTTGATGAGCCAGGGGCCCACATATTTTTTTTCGCACATATTTTACATGTACATTTTTCTTTCATATTTTTGCCCCCTGATGGATTGCTGGAAATAATGTGCGCCATCTCTTCAACTGTCCTGCAGACCAAACCATCATCCAATCTAAATTCCTGTGGACAAATCCTATTGAGGCTGCAATATTCATTCCTTGGTCTAGAAGAGGAGTGAGCGTTACGTAGTCGAAAACGTTAATTAAAACAAAGGTGAGTGATCCTTGGTAGAAAGAAAAATACCGAGTGTTTGTTTATTATTTACATGTTTAATAAGTAGAAATCGCCTGTGAAGTACAAAATGGGTTCTGTGGCGCACCCAGGATTTTCATTCGAGGGGGGGGNTATCTGATAACCGTGTGAAAGGTACTGGGTTTGGACACTGTATACGCATAAAAACTTGAATATATTTTTTGAAAGTTCAGACCCCCCCTTTAAATGCTCCGCTGGGTTCCGAATCATTATTTAATTTTAAAATAAATTAATTCAAACAAAACACAAAAAATACTATTTAAAATTACTAATGAAAAATACTTACTAATTTCGAATCATTCGATTCGTCACTAGTCTAATCGAGTCGAAGGATGGCGGGCGGGTGCCATTGATATAATATCCAAACCTATAAATTATACTTTTAAATAAAATCGTTTTAATATTTAAATCTAATTTCAGCAAAACTATCTTTTTTCAATAATATAATCAGTCCACTTTTATCGTAAAAGTGTTTTCTGTTTTTGTTTTATATTGATTTATTTTAAAAGTAAATATTTTTCAAAGTTTATAATTAACATGTTGTTCGTTATTCAAAGATTTAAAAATAATAAACCAATATATATATATATATATCGAGACGGAGGTTTTATCCATCTATTCGCTGGAAACTTACAAATCCTACCTACATTGACCTCATTCAGCCTAGATTGGGCCGAAACAATAGCCAGGACATCCACTTTGTAATACCTCACTGGACGTTGCTTAACTTCGGTGATCTAACGGAAACTGGTGTATTCAACATGCAATAGACGCTTGCAAATAGTTCCTTTTATTTACTATCTATGTTTCAACATGTTTATAGAGGCCTTGTAATAAATCAAGAATCCATAGAAGAAGAAAAAGGTTTGTTTCTGCACCTATACCGTCGGACAAAATAACCTATTACACCCTGTATAGATATCTTCCGTGTTATAATACATAGAAACAATTTTGACACAAAGCAGCCTAGATAGGCGAAACCGGTATGGCAATTTTTTGAATGAAAACATCTATTTGTGAAGAGTACAATGTTACCTATGTTTCTTTTATCTAAATTTCTACTATTTTTTTTATCTTAACTTTGTGCTTTGGTGCATTCGGATTTACTCCTTTATAAAATATTTTCAAAATGTTCATTGTATCTTGTTCGTATTTTTTGTATTGTAAAACATTACAAAATAATTTTCTATCTTTTCCAACTATAAACTTACAAATATCAATAACATTGGAACTATCAGTCAAATATACAATTTTGTTTCCAAAACATAATTCATATGGCCCTAGTTTGATTGGGTCTTCACTCATTTTATGTTTCATTTGAACTTCACAAAATTCTTCTTGCTTGGAAATATTACAACTTTCTTCGCTCGTGATATCAAGATTTTTTTGAGAATTATCAAAATTTTTTGCATTTTTCTTTTGACCTGTACATATTTCATTTATATTGCGATTTTCTTCGTCAATTTCATATTTCATAGAACTAAATTCAGAGTGCTGTTTGATTAATTTACATTGTGTTTCACTAATTCCATCATTTTCTTCACTAGTTTTAATAATAACATCTTCATTCAAACAATTGCTAATTATTACATCACCTTTTTTAATAATCCCATGATTTTCTCCATTAATTTTACATATATCTGGTATCATACATATGTTTTGAATTCCATCACTATTTTCACTAATTCCATAATTTTCTTCACTAATATTACAAATNCATTTATATTGCGATTTTCTTCGTCAATTTCATATTTCATAGAACTAAATTCAGAGTGCTGTTTGATTAATTTACATTGTGTTTCACTAATTCCATCATTTTCTTCACTAGTTTTAATAATAACATCTTCATTCAAACAATTGCTAATTATTACATCACCTTTTTTAATAATCCCATGATTTTCTCCATTAATTTTACATATATCTGGTATCATACATATGTTTTGAATTCCATCACTATTTTCACTAATTCCATAATTTTCTCCACTAATATTACAAATATTATCTTTATTCAGTTCATCATTAAACTTCTTTTCAATGATCTTAATATAATTTGTATTTGTTTTAATATGATTATTAATAATACTATATCCAAACCTATCATTTATGCATGTAAATAAAATCGTTTTAATATTTAAATCTAACAAAGCGCTCATACACATTATACAAGGTTCTACATTTACAATAACAATGCTGGAAGAAAATATTTGTCTATAATTATTCTTATATTTCAATAAAATCTCATCAATACATATCATTTCTGCATGACGGGTTGCATTTTTTGTAACGTTTACTTCATTTTTGCCTCTACATAAAATTATATATTCAGAATCAGTATCGGCTGTTTTGTTATCATAGTCATTAGTTTCCATTTGAGTATTTGTATTATTAAAAGTTTCATTTTCAATGTCAGTATTTTCATTGATTTCAAATTTAGTGGTTTTGGTTTCGTTATTAGTAACATTCATTTGAGCTATGTCGGTTTCAATAATACATTTCATATTCAAGTTTTCTTCTCGATCTTTTATTGAATCATTACCTAAATTTTTCATTTCTTGATCACCTAGATTTTTTACTTCTTCATCTCCTAGATCCTCCATTTCTTTATTCCCTAGATATTTCATTTTTGTATTTCCTAGATTTATTATTTCTTCAGTGTGTGTGTATTTTATTTCTTTATCCCGTAAACTAATTATTTCTTCATCTATCATATTTTCATTAGACTTATTTTGAAGTTTGTTTTTTCCTTTTCTCGTACGTTCATATTTATGTTTTTCTCCCTGACTACAATCTTCCTCTTCTCTGTGAGATTCATTCCTTGACATAACAACTTCCATGAGTTCATCAACTTTCTGTTTTCTTTCTTTTATATTATCGTACAATGTATTTGTATCGAGTTCATTATTTTTCAATAATAATTTATCTAGTTTTGTTTTTTCAATAATAAATAAACATCCTACAGGTACTTCGCCATTTTCTAAAGATGTTTTTGCTTCTTGCATTGATTTTAATATCCAATATTCAATAGTTTTTATATTCATTTTGGTTTATAATTTCAAATAACAAATGAACTTTTGGAATATTAGAATTTCTTAAATACCCACCACAATTTTTTTCGTTCAACTGACCACTGCGTATTAGCTTAAATATATAATGTGTCCTTAAATATTTTACTACCCGGGTAGTAGGTTGTTAAGCGCTCACTTGATAAATGGGAGTGGGTTCATTTTGACCAAAAAATAGATCTCTCAGGGTTAGGTGCAAAAAAACTTTAAAATAGGTACACTACCGTTATTTATGATGAAGATTCACTTACGTAACTTTGGTGAACTTTTAGTTCTAAATATTATTCTTAAAGATGCACAGCATAAAATCTTGTCGTATTATTTTTTTTAAAAAAAATAAGTGGGCAAAATTCAATTTTACTTCTTAAAATATTTAAGAACACCAATTTCTTTTAATTTTTTAGTTGTATTTTCAATCCAATTTTTGTTTGACGCAGGATTTCTTGGACTTGGATGAGCAATGCTGGTTACTTTTACATTTGATATATTATTATTTTTCAATGCTTTCTGCGCACGAGTTTCAGCAAATTTTCCAATAGCGATCACTATTTCTGTGTCAAGTAATTTAATAATTTCACTTAATGATTTATCCGAGAGATCATTGATTTTATCAACAGTAGTTTTGTTCTGAAAGAAAAGGAAATACAGAGTCAGTCATAAGTAATATCTCGGGTTCTATTGAAAATCATCCTATCAATCAATAGTGGCATCATCGTGTAACATTATGTAGCCAAATCAGCTCTAAATAAGTTGTTGTTTGTTGTTTAAGTTTTTATTTGTCATCATACCCGTACATCTAATCTTGGAGGTTAAAAATTGGCATAGACCCTTAGAACCATGTCAATCACAGCAATATAATTACCTATGGAACTTCTCCCAAAGGCGTAATTACTCCCAATCCAAAAATGACTTTCTAACTTCCATAGTGAAAATAGGTCATACCTACTTGAGATTTACTTGCAAGCTGATGGTATAAAATAATACAGAAACCAGTTCTGCAATATTAGTCCTTTACAGAAATACATATTGGATTTGAAAATACAAAAATATTCTGACCACAGTTTTATAATATGTCATAACTAGTGGATCAAGATGATCAGGTGTTCACGTTAGTGTTGTAGTCATTTATAGAAAAACATAAAACAAAATATTGGGCCAGCCATAACATATCAAATTTTTTTTACGAATGAAAATTGTGGCTTATATCACGTGACAAACAAAGATACATATACATTCATACACATATACAAGTGCACTTTGTGCTGTATACCGGGGTCAAAAGTGGAATTTACTAACGTTCACAATAATCTCGACGAATAACTTTGACCTCCAGGGTCAGTTTAGTACAAATGGCGCATATTCTGCTTGTCAAAAAAACATTATGCCTGAAATGACTAATTATTTTTTTACGATGAAACTAGTTGGATACAGCAAATTTTATTAATATGCTGAACCACGATTAAATGGTAGACATTGACAAGCAAAATCACGAAAGTTGCGTTTGAATTAAAAATGAATATGGGTACTTTATTTGCTCAAATACTTTATATTATTATTGCTATTATTGTTGTTGTTCTTAATGTTTTCGACGACATTCACGCTATTTTCATACTATAGAGAATCAAAGTGCCAAATAGGATCACTCCAGAATTATTATATTATGTTCAAGGTTGGTAAGGTCTGCATTCAAATAAATGGATTTATCTTTTATATTGTTTGATTGATTTTTTTTTTTTTATGATTATTACTTTTTACTGTCAGAATAGGTTTTTCATTAAAGATGTTAACAATTTTTTGGGCGATCTCAAACACTCCCATCCGCCCAACTTCTATATTTGGAAGAAAAATCTCAATTTGAAAATCCAGGTTCAACGTTAATCTATCTGTCTCAGTGATTCCCAACGGTTGTTGCCACAAGTTTTGGGATTTTATAAGATATGCATAAGTTATTTTTAGTGATAAATAACTGGATTGGAAATCCTTTGTCTAAAAGAGACACATCTTTTGGACACTGAAAATTTTCAGTTCCAAAGTCAAAACTAAGAGGTGTGTGAAGCTATAATCTGGGACAATATCGAAGAACATACGCTTGTCAAATATTCTGAATTATGACGGTTACCCCGAAGACGCTTCATAGTCGAAATACACAGGGAGATAATGTCGTCGGAACGAAATGTTGACAAAAATGTTAAGTAAGTTCTTATACATATTAATGTATAACCCTATTCGAAATACTTGCACCTTACCTTCAACTCAACCGGTGTAATATTTTTAGCTGTTTTGGATACAAATGCTAGTGGAAAATAATTATGCACGTATGCATTTTGAAAGAATTGTTCAGCTTTTCCATTACTTAATTGACTGGCTAATTCCCAAAATCTTTGTCCACTTATTTCGCTTCGAGGACAATCTAAACCTTGAATAGGTCGTAGAGGATGAAATTTTTCTGGTTGATTAACTTTGCCTTCAATATTTAAAAAGTTTCGGACAGCTTTCACTTCCCCAAACGGAACCTAAAATAGAAAGACAAAAAAATACAATCACAAGAATTGATTAAAATGTTAGGAAAAGGATTTTCGTTTTTAGACTATCCCAACAATCGGGGCGGTGGAGTTTTTCAATTGAAACCGAAACTCCATATTCTTCAACAAGCTTTATCAAAATCAAAAACGCATGTTTGAAAAAAAAATAAGGCTAGAAAAATAAAAAGGTTAAAATATTCCTTAAATCATTTAAAATCAATTGAGGTATCGACAAACTGTTTTTTTCGCAAAGAATTATTTTTCCTTTTGTATTACAAGAACTCTCGAAAATAATGTAAGATCTCCGTGTCCGCGTTGAACCATCTCTGACCGAAGGATGTGAGTTCGAATCTTCCCGGAGGCGCAAATTTCCTAAACGAATTATCTCTTTTCCGTAATGGCATGGCTGTAAAAAGGAATGTCCTGAAAAATGCCAAAGCTATCTCGGGACCTCGGAACATAACTATTTTTTTTATGAATCAGGTAGTATTTAAGAAACATGATAAATCTCACCCCACATTGTACCATGCCAAATGGGCCAGGATTCATTCCCAAAAATAGAATTTTCTTTCTATTAGTACAGTATTTGTTGACATATTTGGAATGTAAATCGTATGCATAATCTAAGGGATTGTAAATATACTCTACAATTGATTCATATGTTATGTTATTATTTGTTAATTCATGGATAAGTTGTTTTTCTATGTTGAGAATACCATCTGCAATAGATAGTGATTTATTTGCACTGCCTCTAATCTCATCTACAGTTGATGATGATTTACGTTTCATACCTGAAGATGTATTTATAGCAGAAGATAGAAAAATAGTCTGAAATCAGAGAATGAGTCATTTTATGTAGAACACTCAAATATATCGGAACTAGTTGAAGATAAAAAAAAGTATTCTGACCAAAGTTTTATGATATCGAGGTTAACCTTTGGGGTAATTTTACCGTCATCTTTGTTTTTTGTTTTGTTAAAATATAACCACCATGCATTATTTATTTTACATGTTCGATTTTTTCAATAAATTCCAGAATCGACTATTCATATGATTTTACACATTTTTTATAGTCTTTCAATTTTTTTTTCATCTAGACATCAATGTGTGAAGTGCACGCGCGAGTGTTTTATAACTATCGACTCAGGAATAGATTTTCATTGGAGAACAGGAGAAAAGAGAAAATTTATTAAAAAATAAATAGTGAGGCATGACCATCAGAACGTGTCCTAACATCTTTCGTTGTGGGGGGATTACGCATGTAATATTTCATTGTGATTTAAAGATCATACACCTACTTTTAATTTTAAAAATCAGAGGCTTAAGACAACTTCAGATTGAATTCTATGATTTACCACGTTGGTAAATCATAGAATTCCCGACAGATAACTGAAGTTAAGCAACGTTGGACATGATGCGTACTCAAATAGAACTCGCCCGGTGACACTGACAATACGTATCGTTGGCTTTGTCGGACTGCAACTCAGTTGTCTTCGCGAGGACAACTGAGTTGTTCACCGCAACTGAGTTGCGGTGTTCCTCTAAAAATCAACTCTTCTCGTCATTTCTGATTGAAAAATTGATTAAAACTGGTTGATATGAGGTTACCGAAAATGTTTTAATGGCCTTTAGCTGGAACTTTTGAGTTCTAGGTGGTTCGATGCGTAGGACCGGCCATTGTGAGGATGAAGATAACTGAGAAATTCTCACAACGAAATGTCTGGGGAGACTATACCTCAGTCTGTTTATTAGTAAAAAGGGAGCCTTCCCACAACTGTTCCACAATCAAAATCGGTTCTATGATTTAACATACCTTTGACTGGATATAAAATAAAATCATAAGATTTTTCTTCATTGCTATGAAATATATTATGTACTATGATGGTAAACTACTGAGTACAAAGCACTGAATGTGACTATTCTACTTATCGCTCCTAATAGAGAACATACTCATACTCACAATGGATATAATGGACTTTCCAAATTTAATTTTGGTATTGGAACGGTGTAGCTACATGTGGATTCGGTCATTCATTGGACATCAACATTCCATCATTGATTTTTCAATCACTAATCAGCTATGCTAATCACTGATTTTCAGAATTTCACACAACACATCTTTTGAATTTGAAACTTCACGAATTCAACCGCCCAACACCCAACCAAACTACAGCCGTAGCTGGTTGTACGGAAATTCTAGTAAATTTTTTTGGCAGCACTGCTTGCTTATCGAAACAATCTTCACAGTGATACATTTTGTAATCCTCTATTGGCTATTGGAAGTATTGGAACAATCTGCCACAAACAAAACATAGTACATGGGTGCATTATTTTAATTTACTGATATAGACTGGCTATTTTTTAATAAAAAAATATAAATAGGTATTTTCTAAAATAATAAAAAAAATATTTGAAAAAATATATTTGATCTTTATTTTGGCCTTTGGGTTCCCGTCAAACGATTTTTTTAGCCAAAATATGTCTAAAATTTCTGCACGAATACAATACTTTATCTTCTATGGAAGAGAAAGTAAAAATGGTACGGAGAACCGAACTAGACTTTCTCCTCCTTAATCATTCTATCAGACTAATCGAGTGTAGATGTTGCTCTTCTAAAGCTTGAAGTCTTTTAGTGATATTATTATTATTATTATTTTTCTGCTGACGTTGACCTTTATTTTAAAACGCTTTGCAGCCTTCGGCTGTGAACATTGCCCTTTAGTGATAGTATTATTTTTTTAAAAAAATTGGCAGCCTTCGGCTGTGGACATTGCTCTGACATTGTTTTTTAGTAATATTATTAATTTTGAAAGATTCTGGAGCCTTCGGCTGTGGACTTTGCTCTTTAGTGATGGTATTCTTTTAAAAGGATTTGGCAGCCTACGGCTGCTGACGTTGCTCTTTAAAAGTAATAATTCATTTTAATTTAAACGAATTAAAAATAATTCGTTTAAAAAGATTTGACAGCTTTTGGCTGTGGTCGTTGTTTTTTAGTGATAGGTAGTATTAATTTTAAAAAAATTGGCAGCCTTCGGCTGTGGACATTGCTCTGACATTGTTTTTTTAGTAATAGTATTAATTTTGAAAGATTCTGGAGCCTTCGGCTGTGGACTTTGCTCTTTAGTGATGGTATTCTTTTAAAAGGATTTGGCAGCCTACGGCTGCTGACGTTGCTCTTTAAAAGTAATAATTCATTTTAATTTAAACGAATTAAAAATAATTCGTTTAAAAAGATTTGACAGCTTTTGGCTGTGGTCGTTGTTTTTTAGTGATAGGTAGTATTAATTTTAAAAAAATTGGCAGCCTTCTGCTGTGTACGTTGCTTTTTAGTGATAGTATTATTTTAGAAAATAAACCCATGTGTCACATTAGCAGAGTTTTTTTATTCCGAGAATTATACAAAACAGTGGCTGAGTAGGCTGCAACCTAGGGTGACAGATTTCAGGGACGGCAAATTTAAAAAATCAGGGGTCCAAAATAGCAATGCTGTCCAATATAATAATACTTGGGTGACTGTGCATATCTGCATATCAAAGTTTATCAAAATCAGTGAGCATGAGCATACGGAGGATTTTTTTTTGGGGGGGGGNTTTTTTTTTGGGGGGGGGGGGGCGACATTAAAATTTTAGAAAAAAAATCTATTTTATCAAAGCATACTTCCGCAGACATTTTATTGTCTCACATTTCATACAATATGGGAGACTTGGGGAGCTTCTCATCTAAATAGCTAAATACCTAAATCTTTATTTTAGAGAAGTGACCCGAATTTCAGGTTTGGTGCCCTCAAAGGCTCCCAAAAGGGACCACTCTGACTAAAAGCTGGAAAACAGTTATTATAGTAAGTTGAATAATCCCTACAGGCTCCGGATATTAATGGTTTTGAATTTTATGTGAATAAACGGAACCGTTTTCTTTTAAAAGCTCCAGTTAATTGAAGGAGTTCATTAGACCCACTGGCGGGGGCCCCTGATAAAGACGTACCAACATGGGCCCATTTTTTTTTTTCATAAAAAGATGCCAAAGTTATCCATTTTAAATTTCATCAAAACTAGTTATATGGTTTTGATTTTAGAGATTTGGACCAATTGCTACTTGTTCCAAAAACCGCGGGGGGCTGAAATCATCTGAAATTAGTGAACTGTTTTCTTTTAAAAGGGATTTCCATTTTAAGGATCATTTTGGGCCCCTGGCGGCGCCCCAGACAGAGATACGCCCGCATGAGACCATTTATTTGAGATAAAATGATTCCATTATTAATGATTTTAAATTTCATCAAAATTTGTTATGTGGTTTAGATTTAAGAGATTCGGTCCAAAATTTCATCAAAATCGGACCAGCGGTTTGGCTGTCAGAGTTCTGCACACGATTCCGTACTTACGTCCCACGTGAAACGTCGTAAATATCGGTATTTTGGACCCTATGGCTCCAAATATTTCCAAACTTCAAAATAGTGAAAATATGTCCAAAAGCAATAAGAAATGACATATTTGAACTATATTTTGGTTCCCGTCAGATGATTTTTTAGGCCAAAATATGTCCACATTTTCTGCACGATTACAATACTTTATCTTCTATAGGAAGAGAGAGTAACAAATTTTATTTACAAAATAATAAACCCTTAATTTCTCCTCTGATACAAAAACTGCGTCTAATTTACCATGTTTTTTTTCTGATCCTGTTTCTTGCATGTGGTTCTTCTTGACATCCTTTATCAATTACTTATCATTTCTTTTTTCCACAGAAACAGAACACACAAAGTCAATATCAATATATATTCAAAGCTTTTTTCCTCATCTGCATTTTTTTTTTATCAATAATCAATTTTACCTATATTTTTAATCTATTTTTTTCTTTACTCAAAATAAATTACGCGTTTAGTTTAATGGGCGGTGGGTGGCCAACATTTTGTATCCATTGTTTCAAATCCATGTTCCTAATATAATTTGTTCGTTTACAGTTTGAACAATTCTTTTCTAATATCAATAAAATGAATTACCCATCCACTTGATTTTACTTCCAACTGCCAGTTAAGTTATTATAATGTGGATTAAACCCAAGAAAATTGAGGCTCCCTTAATATCATTTTGGTAAGTATAAAATAACAAAACCCTTGATAATTCATAATGTACTTCAATATTCATCTCTGAAATAGCAACAAGTGGTGGTAAAAATTCACAATAATGTTCCATTAAATTTTAATTAGGACAATTCTGAATTGATATTTAGTAATTTTCAAATTAAATTTGAGATGAAAAGGTGCAATTTCTTACAAACTAATTATGACTTACTATCTTCCATTGTGAAAAATGTTTTTTTAAAAAAAAAAAAAAAATTGGCTTAACGTCTCTTTAACATCTATTGGTCATTGAAGATAGGGGTTTTACCCTCCATTCCCTGGAAACTTGCAAAGGGACCAGACAGATACTATTAATTTTTTTCTGAGCAACTAACCTAACTTAAATAATTCAAAGTAGAAGGTTAATTTTCACGAATCTTTAGTTAAATTCACAATTTTATTGTATGAAAATCGACGAAACTTTGGAGAAATCAAATGTTTTTTCGCATTTTTTTAAAAAAATATGCAGAGAATTTTTTGTGTGTGTATTTAACAGGTTAGGTAACATGAAAAAAAAAAATTAGTTTTTTTCCGAATGGTGCAAGAGTTTTCAGGGAGCGTCTTTATGAAAAGTACAAGTTCAATCGAGGCATGGCCGATCAAAACGTTTCCTAACCTCTCTGGGGGGGGGGATGTTCATCTTAACCCTTATATTGATAAAATAAACAAACTTGCACTGGACTTTTTTCATATTGGTACAACTATGTCTGCTTCAGTTCAATATATTCTATTAATTCAATAAATACGGAGGAAAAAGGTTTTTTTTCAAAATAAATTAAAATTAAAGTGAATTAATTATTCTCCCACCCCTAAAACGTTTAAAAAGCTTTTTTAAATTATATTAAACCACATTATAAGTTTGTAACTTGCTCCAAAAAAAAATTAATAGTATCTGTCTGGTACCCTTGCAAACCCGCCATCCACATTGACCTCACCTAGCCTGGGTTGGGTCGGAAAAAAAGCCAGCATCACGAGGGCGCGATCCCACGTGGACATCCACATGGTACAACCTCGCTGGACGTGGCTTAACTTCAGTGATCTAACGGGAACTGGTCTATTCAACGTGCCATAGACGCTGGCTTGAAAAATTGGTTATACTTGAGATTGTAAAAAAAATTGTGAGATGTTACATGGGGGTGACATCCTCTGTTCCTCTGGAATATTATCATGTTTTTGTGTTACTAATGTATTTAGTAATTGACATGGTACTGTGGGCCCACCCAAAATTAGATTTATGATGACAATTATAAACTGGCAGCATACAACAAAAAAACGTTTTATTTAGAGCTACAGTCTTATATATAGTTACCAATTTATTGTTTTTAGGGATAATTTGAAAACGAGCCTTTACTTTATGTTACAAAAAAGGAAAGGTCATGGCGAAGCTATCTCATTACAATCGAAAGTGGTGGGTACCTTAGACACTTTGTGGAACATGAAACCAGCGCCTTACAGAATATTACTTCACAGTCCCATAGTAGAAGACTATTATTATAGTAAGTGGTAATCTCACAGAAGTCGTGATTCTTTGCAATCCATATGTGAGTATGACTTACGAATAAGGTTCTCACGACTGTTACTTTTACGCAGCGAAACCACTCGGAGAGATCCTATTGTTCACAGCGATTTATTCACTTTACTGACCATGCTTATTTCAGACAGACTGTCCCGGATCCTGGAAATAAGAGCTTGGATTGAAAGAAATCCTTGCCCTAGGATATGGTATTGTACAGTATGCAAACTCATTTTAAAATATAATCAGTCCTCAGTCAGGTGCAATATTTGTAATGGTTGGTGCCACACACACAGACTTTTTGCCGCATAACTGAAGAATATGCCCCAAATCGTGCACTAACCAGCCTCCAGATATTGACGAGTCAGAAGAGTTACTTACCGATTAGGACTACTCTGGATCAACTTCGTTCTGGATGGTGTCTTCTGCTTACAACTACATGGTCAGACTTGACCCTTCTCTTGATGACCTATGTCCTTTATGCAGAACCACAGTCCATGATATTTGTTAACTGTCCATCCAATCCCACAAACCTGCAACCTACATGCCTATGGACAAGACCTATTGCAGTGTCTTCATCGGTCTGGACACAGAGTGAAACGAATTTGATGTTGTACTTACGAATAAGGAAAATGAATTATTCTTGAGATTGTGAGAAATTAGTGCAGAGGAGATATCCTCACCACCAAGTTCAACTGAGTTTATTGCAAATTAAACCAGTTTTAACAATAACCTCCAGATTTGAAGAACGATAAATATGTTAAGTCCTTTTTTCTTTAATCGTTCATTAACTACCTGCCTTGGTAGCTCAGTGGTCAAGCGCTCGCCTGGTAATCAGGAGGTCGCGGGTTCGAAACCCAGCCAAGGTAGGATTTTATCCTCTCAATTAATTGAGAATTTGACCACAATAATAGTACAAGCTTACTGTTGGGGTAAAGGGACTCGTTAGTCTCATTCGAGCAGTATAAATAAGCAGTATTATTATTAATTTTACTTACTCCAATTGTAATATTCAGGGTTTAAGCTTTAATCACCCCTACCCAACTGAATACCTGTATTTGCTCCTTTCTTAATTCAAAACTAAGAGTTTGCTAATTTTATGTTACGATTAAAGTAAAAACCAGAATAGAACATATTTTTTCTTGTTCTGTTTTCCTTGTACGGAACTCTTTGTGTGTGATTGACAGTAACGTCAAGTTTTCAACACAAAGTAGACCCCAATAGGGACCTGCATAGCATACTTATTTAATTCAAATTGGCGAATGCCGGAGGGACGAGAGACGGTACGAACCGATTTGTTTACTTCCTCATGATGGCTGGTTTTACGCACGTGGAACGCATATCATCACAGTTAAGGCCAAGGGTCGTCCAATACTTTTCGGTAACTAATTTCAACCTGTTCATATTTTAAAATAGCATTCGAGAAATGGGGAGAACATTTGATTTTTAGAGAAATACCGTTACTACAAAAACTTTTTATAGTATTAAATTTTTTTGCGGTTCTACGTACCTTAAAACATTTGGGGGAGGAGTATTTTTTCCTGGTCATTATTGAGAATGTAGACGAGATAGATAACACTCTCTATTTCTGATTTTCTTTCAGTTATATCCATGTCTTCAACAAAAGAAGAAATACTTAAAGATTGGGAATGGCTTCAAGTGAACATGATCTTTAATGAGAGTGACAAAGAAGTTGACAAATTGAAATGGGTGCATACCAAAATTTCACAGTTGGCGTCTGAAAATAGTAAATATATTGTCGATTCTAAGGGTGAGTCAAAATTTTAATTTTCTTCACATTTCAACCGAATTAGTTTTAAAAAAAAGGTTCTCACGACGAATGCTACGCAGCTGAATCACTCGGAGAATTCCAACTAGAGATAGTCTACATCGTTTCAATCATCGAATTCGTCACTGTGTTTTTTTGGTTTATTATTTTCAATAATGAACCTTTGGAATCGTCACGAAAAAAAAAATACCCACCCTCAAAATTTGATATTATACGTTTCAAGGTACGTAGAATCCAAAAATCGAATAAAAAAATCCGTTTGTCCGCCGTACGCCGTGATGGGCACTTTTGCCACGTAGCGATGACCGATGTGGATGAAATTCGGTATATAGGTCCCATCTGGGCTCTAATTGTGTCCCGAAACTTTTGGGTGCAATTGAATACAACATATT
Source organism: Pachypsylla venusta (assembly GCA_012654025.1). Lineage (NCBI taxonomy): Eukaryota > Metazoa > Arthropoda > Insecta > Hemiptera > Aphalaridae > Pachypsylla > Pachypsylla venusta. The sequence continues at coordinate 10,530,237 of CM022882.1, read as the reverse complement.
GCTGTCTAAAAAGGGAATGGTAAGAGATTTGAAATTTTGTATGTATGTCATATTTGGGTTCTCAATTAGCTCCGAAACTTTTGGGTTCAATAAAATATACCGTTGGCGATTTTTACCGCTTTAAAGCGGTTTTCATTAATCCCGTCTAAAAAGAGAATGGTAAAAGCCAAAGACTTCAAATTTAGTGTCTAATTACGCCCAGATTTGGAATCGTCAGGAGAACCCCCCCTCTCAATTTTTTTTTGGGGGGGGGGTATTTTTTCCAGAGAAAAATAATAAACACATGTGTCATACTGGTATAGTTTTTTTTAAGATAGTGCTGCTTATTTCAACCAGGTTGCTCCGGACCTTGCTGATAAAAGCTGGCATTGCCAATTCTAACAACCTGGATCAAGGGGATATCTTCCTTGGTCTGGACACAGAGTGAAATTAATTTGATGTTGTAAACGATAATAGCAACACCAACAAAAATGCTACAGACATCTGTAGGCCAATCGTATGAAAAATCAACTGGAAAAAACTATAGATTACACAAAATAGCGTTGCGGACACGTAACAGGTTGTCACTGGATATCTTACCAAGACGGGCTACACCAGGAAACTAAGATTATCTTAGTAAAGCCTCATAACTAGCTACTTGCTCAGCAATACTTAATGGGCTGACTTCCAGCATCCCACGCATGCCACAATATCGGTCCCATTTCCGACTCCGGTACATTTTCAATTTTGATGGTAAGGAGCAAAAGTGAATTCTCGTTTCTCAATGTTCTCAAATTCTCGCTTTATTTTCAGATATTTGAAAAAGATTGTTGGGATTTTTTAAAACTTTTTGAGATAATGGTATGAAAATTTTGACATATACTGGTGGGCCGCTTATGGGTCCGTGGCCCAGTGGTTGTGCGCCGCTGGTATATACAAGGATTCAATCATAATCGTCAGAAACAGTTAAATCTATTTTCTTATTATGTCCGTTATGGTCCTAATGCTCAGCATTCTAGTGTTACAACTATTCATTGCTTATTTATGAATTTTTCATATTTTTAATTTCAGATGACGAGAAGAAACAGTTCGAGGTATCTTGTTCGAATTTCATTCGCCTGTTTGATCTGCACCCTGACGAAAAACTGATCAATTTTTTCTTTTGTTCGTAAGTAAAGTTTCTTTATCAGCGGAATGAAATAGGTTGATATGAGGTTACCGGAAAGGTTTTGATGGCCTTTTTTTTTGGAATTGTGATTGTAGACGTTTCAGGTCACTCTGGTCTGTAGAACCGACCAGCGTCAGCGTGTGGACAATTAATGTTGTTGTGTTAGCATCACTCATCGACATCCCGCCCGTCCTCCAGGTCAAGGAATCGGGCGGCATCTACTGGTTGTAACCACAATGATTTAGGATCCAGTTGTGTAGTTTTCGCTGGACAATGTGACCGCTTGCTTAGTACAAGAAAGTCACAAGTAAAAAACGTCTTTCTTCAGGAGACCATTGTTAAATGAAGTAGGGAGTATAAACTGGATATGTTTCAGAACGACATAAATGTACTCTAGCGGATTCTATAAGGATTACGTGTCAGTCTGGCCAAATAAAAGATCCCAAATTGAACTAGATACTTACTTTGGGTTGGAGGTGTAGTGGTAAGACGCTCTGACTGATAAACAGTAGGACGTGAGTTCAAATCCAGCCATGGAATTTCACCCTGAATAATTTGTGATATTTACCATTATTGGACGACGTGGAAGGAACCGGAATTATCTATATCTAGTCCAGGCGTCCTCAGTGTAGATTAAAATGCTACCCAACCCTTCCACTACCATCACTTTCTGTGATGGACAGGAAAGTAGAAATTAATTAGTATACATCAAAGATAATAAAAAAAAATACTGGAAAACATAATATGAAATTTATTGTCAACAAAAAGAGCAAACCAGATAGTTTCAGAGTAGACCAAAACCAATTGCCGATCTCCGCGGCCGAGTTGTTAAGAGCATTGACTCTTGGTCCGGAGGTTGTGGGCTCGAATCCCCCCCGGAGCGAAAATTTTCTGATCGAATTTTCTCGTTTTCGGAATGGCATGGCTGTAAACTGGAGTGCCCTGAAGTAATGCGAAAGCAGTTCCGGGGCATGACTTTTTATATAAAAGAGAAAGAGAAGACCAAACCAATCCGGTTATACCATGTACATCAACCCCCGGATTGGGTTTCCTTTGCCCTTCCCATCCTTTTTTTTTTGTGTTTGTATGTGTTTCGTTTTTGGCTTACTTCTCAATGTTTTTTTTTTTGTTTTTAATTATGAACATATTTTCTTCATATATTCGTTTACATGATTCAAATATAAATTATTTATAATAAAATAAAGAAATATGGTACCCTACTTGAAAACTCATTTATAGATATAAATGAGTTTGTGTTAAGTGGGGTTCAGCCCCTTGTAGAGCAGTGGAAAAAATTCACCCCAGAACACCCGACCCCGCCA
>CM022882.1:10459875-10520605 GCA_012654025.1 Pachypsylla venusta | reverse complement strand
GGGTCCCAGTCTTTGGTTTGGGGGGGGGGGGCATTCCCATGAATGGTACTATATTTCTTACCGTCTCTAATAGTATTCTAAGATTTCTTATAAGAAATCGGAAAATCGGCCGTACCTCGGCCGGTTGTAGAGTTTGATAATTTTACTGGGGTTCCAGTCTTTGGTTTGGAGGGGTCCATTCCTATCAATTGTTCCATATCTCTTACTTCCATATCTTCAATCGGACAATAGGAATTGGGTTAAATTTAATTTCTAAGATTTAACCACAAACATACATACATAGTAATTCAAATAAAAGCCTTTAAATAAATAAATTAAAAAATAATAATAATAATAATAATTAATTAAAAAGAGAAAAAAGATTTTTCCCTTAGTAAATTTTATTTTAATTCATTATTTATTAACTAAAAGATATTAAATACAAAAAAAAACCCCGAACTGTGTGTGTATGTGGCTGACTTTTGCAGTGTTTCAGGCATTCTTAAGTCCTGTGATATTATTTAATATCCAAGTGTCGGCAAGCCTATTATTAATACAGGGTGTCTAAGAAGTACAATATACAGTATGTCCCAGAAGTCCTAGCCGAAGGTCCTGTAACTTTTGAATGGTTTGGAATTTTTGAATTCTGATTGATTCTAGGGATAGAAAAGGCTATTCGATTGGTGACAGTAAAATCGTTTCCCAGAAATGGCATTTTTCAAACAAAAGTTTCGGTTTCTCAAGAATTTTAAATGGAATGATACCAATTTTATTTTTTTAAAGTTGTAATAAAATAAATCATTTACACTTTTTGAAAAAAAAAATCGGGGGGAGATAGAGGAGCCTGAATTTTTATTTTCTTACACCCTGTATAACGGCCCCAGTTTCGAGCTTCGATGTAAAAGTTCAAATATTTTGTTCCAAAAAAGGTTACTCATTTACTGAAATCATCAATTTATACATTTTTATGGTTGTTGTAGACTTGACAAAGTCAAATATTATTTTTCCCTGAGAAGGTTAAATTCAGGCCGTTAAGAAAACGGGCGTTCTCGGGAAGAAAGTCTTTTGTAAGGGTATGATTTAGGACAAACAGTAGGAAGTAATTTAAATATGGAAACATTTCAGCATAAGTAACAATTATTAACCTTCTCATTTCTTTTACAGGGGTGCCGGAGGAATGAGATATTTTCAATACAAACACTGTAGGTTTAGAATACGATTTATTTACTATGTGAAAGAAATGAGAAGTTTCAGTTTTGTTATTTTTTGCTAAAATGTTTCCATATTTAAGTTACTGTCTACTGTTTGTACTAAATCATAACCTTACTTCAGACTCCCTACCCGAAAAAGCCAGTTTTCTAAACTGCCTGAATGCAACCTCCTGAAGAAAAATGAGAATTGACTTTGTCAGTCTACTACACTGATAAAAATGTGTACTTTTGTTGATTTCTGTAGATGAGTAACCTTTTGTGAAACGCAATAATTGAATTTTTACACCGAAGCTCGAAACTGGGGGGTCGTTATACAGGGTGTAACAAAATAAAAATTCAGACCCCTCTATCTCCACCCCTGATTATTAATTTCAAAAAGTGTAAAAGAAAGTTAGTCCTTATATTATTCCAACTTCTAAATTCAAAAATAAAATTTGTNAGCTCGAAACTGGGGGGTCGTTATACAGGGTGTAACAAAATAAAAATTCAGACCCCTCTATCTCCACCCTTGATTATTAATTTCAAAAAGTGTAAAAGAAAGTTAGTCCTTATATTATTCCAACTTTTAAATTCAAAAATAAAATTGGTACCTTTTCAAATTCTTGAGAATTTGAAACTTTTGTTAAAAAAATGCCATTTCCGGTAATCGAACCTGGACAACCTGGATTTTACTGTCAGCAATCGAATGACCATGGCCCTTTTTTATCCCTAGGATAAATCAGAATTCAAAAATTTCAAGTCATCTAAAAGATACAGGGCCTCCGCTTGGACTTCTGGGACATACTGTATATGATTTCATATGACGAATCGATATATGATGAGCATCCTGTTTCCGTATAGACTTTGTCCTATTATAAGATTTGCAGAGTTCGTATTTCTCAACACTACGGGGTAAGTTATTGTGGTAATTTAATGTATTTATCTTTTTTCAATGTATACGTAGAATTCTATAATTAATTTTAAAAAAATGAGATGGGGGTATTTTTCAGTCAACGTTAGTAAAATAATTGGCCGAACGAAGTGACATTCAATTATTTTACGCATTGATTGTAAATTATGTCAAGTTTTTTACGAATTGAATGTAAATTACTTTACGAATTGAATGTAAATTACTTTACGAATTGATTGTAAAATATGTCAATTATTTTACGAATTGAATGTAAATTATGTCAATTATTTTACAAATTGAATGTAAATTATGTCAATTATTTTACGAATTGATTGTAAATTATGCAATTATTTTACGAATTCATTGTAAATTATGTCAATTATTTTACGAATTGAATGTAAATTATATCAATTACTTTACAAATTGAATGTAAATTATGTCAATTATTTTACGAATTGATTATAAATTATGTCAATTATTTGGCGAATTGAATGTAAACTATGTCAATTATTTTACGAAGGGAATGTCAATCAATTATATTATTTTAGTTTTAATATCACGGTTTTTCTTTTGTATGTCGGATTGGCATTTTGTACCACGACAACCTTCGAGCGCTTTCGGTTCTATTTTAGGCTGCTTCTGACCCGATACTTTTTCAACCAATCAGAGTTCATTATTTTCTCACCCTACGATATTTTTCTCCTCCCTGCCGTCGTAATGTTTATCGTTGCCAACGATACTTTTTATCGTGTCGGGTCGGATGCTATCGGACTAGTGTAAATAGTACTTTATCCGATTTTGATGAAATTTGGTATGGGCATTAATTGTTAATTATAGGGGTGGGTACTATAATTACCTTATTTAGTATTTGGTCACCCCATTTTAATTTAATGAGGTCTATAGATCACAGAATGAGTTTCTACTACTAAAACTCGTGTTCTAAAACGGACTTTTTTTCTTTGCTTATATCGAAAAATTTGTAGTAGGATTCAGTCCCAGTTATTTTCTGATATTTCTCTTATCGTTTTGGATATGTAATTTTTCCACTAAAAAGTGTCGATTTTTGGAGATAACTTACTTCGTTTTTGCCCCTTTCTTATTTGTAAGAGTAATCTATGTTCCAAATTTCAATCAGTCAGTCAATCAGTATACTAACTGCCTCCGTTTGTGCTTTCGATTTTTCCTTTCTTATTTCGTACTTACATTGTTGTTGTGGAAGTGCTGTCATGCTCTGTCACACATCTGTGTCTTCTGCCTCCTCGAGTGATAGTTGCGGGAACTGGGCCACACATTTTTGAGTGAGAACATAAATCTTTTGGAGTAAGCTGGGTGGGGTTTGCTAAACAGTTGAATATGTGAGGCACATCATGTGGTCCATGACCATAACTGAGGCAGATGTCATCTTCATGGTTGTTGATTTTATTCTGTACGGAGTTCAGGAGTTTACATCAACCGGGACGGAGCTTGGTCGAGGTGGAAATGTTGACTTTCCGTTCCCGATGTGTGATGGTGAATGGTGATTCTCTGAGCTCTAGATTGAGATAGAGGTTTGCTACTGTCTCATCTACAGCATCATTAAAATTGTTGTTGTAGCAGCAGTATTCCTGTTTAGAACGATTCTGTTGATTTTTCAATACAGGTTGACATAAGATCACCAAAAAGTTTTTGATGTCCCTCGGCTGGAACTGTGATGGTATGCGTTCAGGTCGTCCTAATGCGTAGAACCGGCCATCGCGAAGACAGTTGATAATGAGGTTACCGAAAAGTTTTTGATATCCCTCGGCTGGAACTGTGATGGTATGCGTCACAGGCCGTCCTGGTGCGTAAAACCGGTCATCGGGAGGACGGTTGATATGAGGTTACCAAAAAGTTTTTGATGTCCCTCGGCTGGAACTGTGATGGTATGCGTTTCAGGTCATCCTAGTGCGTAGAACCGGTCATCGCGAAGACACTTGATATGAGATTACCGAAAAGCTTGCTACTTGTGTTATATAATGTATCTATGTTCCAATTTTCTAGGTTTAGCCATCGTGGAGCTACGTTACTTATGAGTGAATATAGGTGTAGACTGGGCGGTTCTCTTTATATACATAGATTTCCATACAAATATCAAGTTGACATAGGTTTTCATAGATGATGATTCATCTGAGCTACGTTACTTATGAGTGAATATAGGTGTAGACTGGGCGGTTCACTTTATATAGATAGATTTCCATACAAATATCAAGTTGACATAGGTTTTCATAGATGATGATTCATCTGAGCTACGTATGGTCATATTAATTGCCATCTGTGTTTCAATATGTAACCATCTGTATCTGTACACACTATTTGCTGACGATTGTGACATTCTAAAGTATAGTCTAGTATTGGATGTACTGTCGTACTTCTTCTCGAGTTACTTTTGTTGTCGAATGTTCATCATCAGACTTCAAAGAAAAAAAAAAAAGATTTTTATTAGAATTTCTTTTATGAAAATACGACTTTTTAAACTCTGTTTGGCTTTTGGGATAAACTTGTTTAAAAAAAAAATCTGGTTTAGGTAAAAAAAATTATTCGTTCTAACAATTGAAAATGAATAATAATTGATCTAAACAGGGGTTGGTGGTGGTCAAACGCTTGACTGGTAAACAGTAGGGCGTGGGTTCAAACCCAGCCAACTCATGGAATTTTATCCTCATGAATTTGAGATCTTTACCACATAATAATAGCAATCAAAAAACTTTTGGTGTCAAGGGACTCTTCAGTCCTATTCGGGCAGTATAAATAAGGGACTATTATTATTACTACTACTATTTTCTTAATGGGTTTGAAAAGTGTTTGTATACCGACAGTTTGGGTGCGATTTTTACGTATTTGGTGGGGTTTGAACGCATACCCTACTTTTTACCAGTCAGAGCCTTTTATCATCACATCACCAACCCACAAGTTACCGGTTTTTGATTTTTTTTTGTCATAAAAAGTGTTTGTTTTTTTGTGAATATTTCACCAAGGTTTTTTGTTCACTCTTATTTTTATCAAATTTGAATTTTGGTTTACTATTTTCAATAATAAACGTAGAATCCAAAAATCGAAAGCCATCTCCTTTTCGCTGTGACACTTTTGTCACTTTAATTGATAAATGTCGATTCATTAAATTTTGGTATGTTCTCAATTATAGATTGTTAGATTTTTGGCTAAAAAAAAAATTTTTTTTTTATAAAAGTTTCGTGCGTGTTACACTATTGTACAATAGCGAAACAGCCAACTGGTGCCTGACCTACATTTATTTATTGACTGTTCAACATCATTTTTGACTTGGGAGTTATTTTTTGCGTGGTAGCAAAGTATTTTGTGGTTCTTGTTTTTTTGTTAGTAAAAGTAAATAGTTATTTCTGTTGCACGATAGTCAATCAGTAAATTCTCGGTTATAAAGTAAATAGTTACTTCAGTTGCACGATAGTCAGTCAGTAAATCCTTGGTTATATCCATGGACAGACAGAGTAGGTGCTATATAGTAAAGGACCGAGATGGGGACCGTGTCGTTTTATTCTCAAGAAAGTTTTTGCTTTCTAAACTCCGAAGGTAGGGAACTTTTATTTTCTGTATAAAAATTAGAAGAAAAAAAATCGTCTCCCCAGAATTGAAAATTTCCAGAACTAAATTAATTTTTTTAACAAATTTGGTCTGTAGTTGATTTTGTATGTTCGACATAACTCTTGTATCGTTCATCCGATTTTGATGAAATTTGGTTCCGTGTCTGTCTGTAGTCAGTCTCTTGTGTTTGACATAATTCTTAGATGAAATTTGGTTCCGTGTCAGTCTCTTGTGTTTGACATTACTCTCAGATGAAATTTGGTTCCGTGTCTGTCTGTAGTCAGTCTCTTGTGTTCGACATAACTCTCAGATGAAATTTGGTTCCGTGTCTGTCTGTAGTCAGTCTCTTGTGTTTGACATAACTCTCAGATGAAATTTGGTTCCATGTCTGTCTGTAGTCAGTCTCTTGTGTTTGACATAATACTTAGATGAAATTTGGTTCCGTGTCTGTCTGTGGTCAGTCTCTTGTGTTCGACATAACTCTCAGATGAAATTTGGTTCCGTATCTGTCTGTAGTCAGTGTCTTATGTTTGACATAACTCTTATATCGTCCATTTCATTTTGAAAAGGTTTTCGGTGTTTTCTAAGTCTAAAGATGTCAGAACCAGCCTTATTAGCTCAAATTTAGAGTTTTACAGGGACGGATTTGAGGCTCGTGGTTCGAATCCAAGTATAAACATAACAATTTAGGAAGATAGTGGAGAAGGGGGTTATGATGAGCATTATACAGGGTGCGGCGCGGGAATCTATTTTTTTTCTTCAAAAAGTCCATTAAGAACGCTATTTATATACGTACATGACTTTTGATGATTCATTACCGTCAACCGGGGCTACTTTGCATTTTTTAATGGATTTTTTTACTTGAAATAGAATATATTTATTTCTAGACACCGTATAAACTTAGTTTTTATTTTAAATGATTCCTTAGAATATGTGCTATCATTTTCTTTTTATTATAAAAAGGTGAGAAACCGCTTTATTTTTTTTCTTTAAGTTGATGCAAAGTTACCTCATAGGGTGGGGTAACTTTGTACAAGCCAGATATTTGAATTGTTTTTTCTTTTTAAAACAACGCAAAGTAACCCTTATATTTTCTGTTTATTTGAAAGAGGAGAAAATAACAAATCTTTTGGTATATTTTTTACACAATTGGTATTTTTGATGAATAATAAAAAAATCCTAATTACACTGGAATCGTTTGCTTTAAATAAAAAATGTAAAAAAATAAAGAATGTAAAAAGCACTAGTACTAGGAACTTAACCCTATTGCCAGGGGGGGGGCAAAAAGTACCCGCCAACAAAATAAAGGAAACAATGATTTTTTTTTTTATTACAATAAGGCGTTATTTCAATATTAAAAACTAAAAAAAAACTTAAAAAAAAAATCAATTATTATTATCTTACCTATAAATCCCAGGAATAAAATAATGTAAATGAAAATAAAATAAAATCGATAGACCCTAGGAAATCTATTCTGAACCAGAACTTTGTCCTTCCTGACATACCACACAGACAAATGCCTTTTGACAGTGTTTACACACACTTATTTCTTGCAAGTGGTACAGATAATGGTAGCTTTATACAATGAATGTATTGGTACATGCATTGCCAAGTGGGTGGGGGGGGGCATAAAGTACCCGCCCAAAGTTTGGCTTCAATATCATCCCTTAGAAGGCTTGGAACATACATATTTTTATATACTATGATGGAAAATATTGTTTGTGACAACTCATTAGAATAAGTATCATAATTTGATTACTACAAGCTTTTTGCTAAAACGCGGGTACTTTGTGCCCCCCCATGGCAATCCTAGGGTTAAAACTTTAAAAGGAGTTACAAAAGGCAATAAATCAAATTACCTACACACTAAAATCTCATAAGGGGTAACTTTGAAGAAGCAGGGCAAAGTAATCCCAAAATATCAATATTCTTACCACTCTATACTAAAATTAATGCTAGGCCGTCATTTGAAAAGATAGAAAAAGATACCTACGTTGTATGAATCACGAGAAAATTTACAATAATTTGATCTAGTCTACTTTACTGGGCATGTAACAATTCTGAAGATCCAAAACAAATATACAGCTCAAAATTTTCTGTTAAAATTTTTTCACTCTTCATAATTTTTTTTTGACAATGATAAAAACGGGTATTTGAATTTTCGCGTTTCTAAACAGAAATGTATGGATCCCTAACTATGGATTATTTTTTTATCCGGTAAAATTAGTTTACTGTTTTTTCGTGAGATAGTGGCACATTTTGGACTTTGTGTACTGCAAAGTAGCCCCGGTTGACGGTACGTTAATATATAAATCAGAAATTTGTGTGTACTCTATGTATGAGGGGTTGTCTGTTACAATACCACAGTCCAAATGGTAGCAGATAGCGAAAAAATTATGGAAATGGACCCCCCCTAATTATGATCTACGACCCCAGGAAAATTTTCAGAACTAAAATATGTCAAACCGTTTTCGAGTTACGGCCAAATTTATAATTTATTCACCAAAATCACACAGTCATGGTCTGATTTCTTAAAATTTGTCGCGACAACATATCAACTCAAAGCGATAAAGTTTTAGGTGGCCCTTAAGTCCTTATTTTAGGACATTTTCATCAAAGGTATGGCCAGCCATTCCGGAGTTACGAGTTCGAAACCGGGAACGGGTAAAATAAAAATTGGAAAAAACTAAAAAGTCAGAATGGTCGTGCCCCCCAAGGCGTCTGGCGAAACGTTTAAATTTAGATTTTTAAAGGTTGCAATATACAGGGTGGGCACAAACCAATACCCCCCCCATTACAATGTCCTTGAAAAAAAAAAAAAATATATATATATAAAAATCGTAGCGAAGCACGGGCGAAACAGAAAGTTATCAATAAATGTTTAAAATTTCATTTCATGTTATTTTGAAATTACACCATTTAATTGAGCATTGCCATTGTTCATACACTGCGGAAGGCGATTTTTGAAGTTTCGTCCATTTTCCCCCAAATTTCTATTGGTATACGGGCTATATAACTTGTGCTCAAATAGTTCTAGTGTCCCCGGATAAGACTTTAGTTCTGAGGAAATCCCACAGGAAATAATCATATTAAATTTGGTGATCGCGCCGTCCAAGAAATCACCTTCTGAACAAACTAAACGCTCGAGAACACATTTCACGTAATAAAGTCATTCTTCGAAGAAAGTTGTTGGGTAATCATTTAGTATAGAGTCATTTTATGTTTACGAGTACATGTACCGTAACACACGAGAATACACAGGGGAACAGAAAATATTTTGCGTGTGCGAGCAGATGCATGCAAGGCCAGAGCTTCACAAACGCGTAACAGATATTAGTCATCTCGAAGTACTTAGAATCCAAAACAATCGAATAAAAATAGAACGAATAAAAATAAGGCGTCTGCCGTAGACGTAGACTATTTAGGATACCATACTAAAATTTTAGAAGGAACCATAAATAATTATGTGACTTATACCGGTCGTTGCTTCGAAACGACTACGAGCGACTGATTAAGCCCGGTCGTCCTTTGAAAACGACTACAAGCTCACGCTACTGCGAGCGACTGATTAACTCCGGTCGTCCTTTGGAAACGACTACAAGCTCTCGCTACACTGATTAAGCCCGGTCATCCTTTGAAAACGACTACAAACTAAGGCTAGTACGAGCAACTGATCAAGCCCGGTCGTCTTTCGAAAACGACTACAAGCTCACGCTAGTTAAGTACGAGCGACTGATTAACCCCGGCCGTCCTTTGAAAACGACTACAAGCTTAGGTTAGTAGAGCGACTAATTAACCCCGGCCGTCCTTTGAAAAGACTACAAGCTTAGGCTAGTAGAGCGACTGATTAACCTGGGTCGTCCTTTGGAAATGACTACAAGCTCACGTTAGTAGAGCGACTAATTAACCCCGGCCGTCCTTTGAAAACGACTACAAGCTTAGGCTAGTAGAGCGACTAATTAACCCCGGCCATCCTTTGAAAACGACTACAAGCTTAGGCTAGTGGAGCGACTGATTAACCTCGGTCGTCCTTTGGAAACGGCTACAAGCTTACGCTAGTACGAGCGACTGATTAAGCCCGGTCGTACTTTGAAAACAACTACAAGCTCACGCTAGTACGAGCGACTTTTGAAAACAACTACAAGCTCACCATACTACGAGCGACTGATTAACCCCGGTCGTCCTTTAAAAACGACTACAAGCGACTGATCCAAATGAATGTAGGTTAATGGAACCTCGTCGATTGAAAATAATAAACCAAAATAATAAAAAGGATGAACTTAATATTGAACTGTTTTCTGTGTGTGTAAACCGCTTTAAATGTTGGAGTAAGTGTTATGATGTTCTGGTGTTTCAGACTTATCAGTGAGCAATATGTATATCAAGAAGACAAAGATTTGGCAACCAAAAAAAGGTAAGCTTAGCTATAAAAAAAAATTAACAACTGGACTGGTTCTAAGTACCAAGTCCACTCCGAATTTTTTCCGACCAAAAATCACCCACCTGTATTTATGCCACTGGGTTACTTCAAATGTTGTCAGAAGCGGACACATTGGGGGGGTGGGGGCGATTTCCATGTCGATTATAATTTGGAGACTCAATCGCCTCTTTTCAACTGGAGACCTGTATCCAGCCCAAATGCTGCTACGAGTACATAGATCTAGCATTGAATAAAAAAAAAAAATTACCAGTAGAGCTAGGATCAATCAAACAATCTTAATATATAAATCAGAAATTTGTGTGTATGTACCATGTACCTATGTATGAGAGGTTGTCTGTTACAATACCATAGCCCAAACGGTAGCAGATAGCTAAAAATTGATGGGAATGGACCCCCCAAAATCATGGTCTACGACCCCAGGAAAATTATCAGAACTAAAATATATCAAGCCGTTTTCGAGTTACGGCCAAATTTCTAATTTCTTCTCCAAAATCGGACAGTCACGGTCCGATATCTTAAATTTTGTCGCGACAACATATCAACTCAAAGCGAGAAAGTTTTAGGTGGCCCTTTAGTCCTTATTTTAGGACATTTTCTGCAAAGGTATGGCCAGCCATTCCAGAGTTACGAGTTCAAAACCGGGAAAGAACAAAATAATATTTTGAATTTACTAAAAAGTCAGAAATGCCGTGCCCCTAAGGCGTCTGGCGAAACGTTTAAATCGTGGGTTTTAAAGGTTCCAATATACAGGCTGGACTTAAAACAATCAGTCCCGAGAGTTTTGAGCAGTCCACATTGCCTTCTAAGAGTTTATGATTGAAGATTTCTCTTTGGAAAATCCCTATGGAAGATTTTCCGATATTTCCATCAAAAATAAAAAGGAATTCTACAGCCTCCGGTTGCGGGCATCGGCTTGTGTATTTTTATAAACTCAAAATGTTCCTTGCAGCAAAAACGTCAAATCAGTACCTCTTCTGAGTCGTGATTTAAATGCCCGAGCAGAATCAGAAGCGTGTCGGATTTTATTTCGTCTTCCCTCAACTGAGAAGTTAGATGGAAGCATATCCGCCCTGTTGTACACGCCTTATGATAGAAATCAAGTGAATGGTCGACTATTTTTATCTGAACACTACATTTGTTTTGATAGCAAGGTATGTTCTCATTTATGGTGTAATCAGGTTAGTATAGCTTCCTCACCATAACACTTTAAACTTGTTTTTTTTTCAATATGGGTGAGTTGATGTTAGCAGCCTGTGACGGCTACGTTGTTTTGGTGTGTCTATCCATCGCCAGGGTAAGTTCTCATTTATGGTGTAATCAGTTTAGTATAGCTTCCTCACAATAACACTTTAAACTTGTTTTTTTCAATATGGGTGAGTTGATGTTAGCAGCCTGTGACGGCTACGTTGTTTTGGTGTGTCTATCCATCGCCAGGGTAAGTTCTCATTTATGGTGTAATCAGTTTAGTATAGCTTCCTCACCATAACACTTTAAACTTGTTTTTTTCAATATGGGTGAGTTGATGTTAGCAGCCTGTGACGGCTACGTTGTTTTGGTGTGTCTATCCATCGCCAGGGTAAGTTCTCATTTATGGTGTAATCAGTTTAGTATAGCTTCCTCACCATAACACTTTAAACTTGTTTTTTTCAATATGGGTGAGTTGATGTTAGCAGCCTGTGACGGCTACGTTGTTTTGGTGTGTCTATCCATCGCCAGGGTAAGTTCTCATTTATGGTGTAATCAGTTTAGTATAGCTTCCTCACCATAACACTTTAAACTTGTTTTTTTCAATATGGGTGAGTTGATGTTAGCAGCCTGTGACGGCTACGTTGTTTTGGTGTGTCTATCCATCGCCAGGGTAAGTTCTCATTTATGGTGTAATCAGTTTAGTATAGCTTCCTCACCATAACACTTTAAACTTGTTTTTTTCAATATGGGTGAGTTGATGTTAGCAGCCTGTGACGGCTACGTTGTTTTGGTGTGTCTATCCATCGCCAGGGTAAGTTCTCATTTATGGTGTAATCAGTTTAGTATAGCTTCCTCACCATAACACTTTAAACTTGTTTTTTTCAATATGGGTGAGTTGATGTTAGCAGCCTGTGACGGCTACGTTGTTTTGGTGTGTCTATCCATCGCCAGGGTAAGTTCTCATTTATGGTGTAATCAGTTTAGTATAGCTTCCTCACCATAACACTTTAAACTTGTTTTTTTCAATATGGGTGAGTTGATGTTAGCAGCCTGTGACGGCTACGTTGTTTTGGTGTGTCTATCCATCGCCAGGGTAAGTTCTCATTTATGGTGTAATCAGTTTAGTATAGCTTCCTCACCATAACACTTTAAACTTGTTTTTTTCAATATGGGTGAGTTGATGTTAGCAGCCTGTGACGGCTACGTTGTTTTGGTGTGTCTATCCATCGCCAGGGTAAGTTCTCATTTATGGTGTAATCAGTTTAGTATAGCTTCCTCACCATAACACTTTAAACTTGTTTTTTTCAATATGGGTGAGTTGATGTTAGCAGCCTGTGACGGCTACGTTGTTTTGGTGTGTCTATCCATCGCCAGGGTAAGTTCTCATTTATGGTGTAATCAGTTTAGTATAGCTTCCTCACCATAACACTTTAAACTTGTTTTTTTCAATATGGGTGAGTTGATGTTAGCAGCCTGTGACGGCTACGTTGTTTTGGTGTGTCTATCCATCGCCAGGGTAAGTTCTCATTTATGGTGTAATCAGTTTAGTATAGCTTCCTCACCATAACACTTTAAACTTGTTTTTTTCAATATGGGTGAGTTGATGTTAGCAGCCTGTGACGGCTACGTTGTTTTGGTGTGTCTATCCATCGCCAGGGTAAGTTCTCATTTATGGTGTAATCAGTTTAGTATAGCTTCCTCACCATAACACTTTAAACTTGTTTTTTTCAATATGGGTGAGTTGATGTTAGCAGCCTGTGACGGCTACGTTGTTTTGGTGTGTCTATCCATCGCCAGGGTAAGTTCTCATTTATGGTGTAATCAGTTTAGTATAGCTTCCTCACCATAACACTTTAAACTNGAAATAATTTGCCTAGTTTTAGACACTCTTGGAAGTCAGTCATGTCTTGGAAATTTCAAATGGCTGCCATTTTGAAACCAAACACGCTAGACGTGTGAATTTTTTTGAAAAGTACTTCCAATTTTATTGTCTTTCTGAAATTGTATCACAAGATGGGGGTTCGTATTTAAAAAACAAAGAATGAACCCCCTGGGTATCACATGGGACCCGTCCCTGAAAAATTGGTCACACCATTAGGTGGTTTAATTTGGGATATAATACCATGCAAAATTTAAAAACTCCACATAAAGCCGTTCAAAAGATATTTAGGTGGTCTCGGAATTTTGGAACACGCAGTATTGTAAACCTATCCATTGGTAAAATTTGAAAGAAGATTTAGTCAGTGGATTATATATTTATCCGGAGGGTTTTGGGAAAGTATTTTTAGATACCTCGTATCGTTAGGGCTGGGTAAATGTATCGTCAAAAAAAATGTGGCTCACAATGTATAATGTATAGCGAATATCCAAGTAAACCCACGTGTCACATGGGCAGATTGTCTTTTATTGTCAGGGTGCAATATTTATAATTTTTGATGTTTTTTTATTTATTTTATTTTAGGGCGCAATTCCAAGCAAAATTAGAATCACAAAATGAGTGTTCATTACATTCTGAAGAAATACAAGAACCTCTGTTGAATAAATTTAAACCACAACTTGAAACTGAAACAATATCTAAAGAAGAAGTCAAATCAAAACACTGGGAACTTCATTTTAATAAATATAAAAGAGGTAAGTAAAAAAATAATAGTGACAATAGTCCTTATTTATAGGACTGAAAAGTCCCTTTACAACGGCAGTTTTTTGGGTGCTGTTATGGGGTAAATATCTCAAATTCATGAGGATTAAATTTCATGGGTTGTCTGGATTTGAACCCACGCCCTACTATTTACCAGTCAGGGCGCCTTACCACTACAAAACCAACCCATATTATTAAGTGTAATAAAGAAGTAACAATCGTAGACCCTCGTCCCTAGCACTGATGGACTTGACAGGCGATTGGTTCTAAGTAACAAGTTCAATCGGAATTTTCTTTCCCATCAAAGATTTAATATATTTCATTTCGACGACAAAACCTCCCTGTTCTTTTTCGACTAAGAAGCGGCCGATTTCCACTGGATTACTCAAAACGTTGCTACTTAGATCTGACATTAAATCAAATCTTTAGCACCAGCAGAACTAGGATCAATTAAACAATATAAATCTATTGCTCGTTGATATTAAAACCATTTATTTGAATGCAGACCGTACATACCTAGAACTCAATATTTTGTTGTGTTCTTTTTGGGACTGTGGCCGTTTTTGATTTGAAAAGAGCGTAAATGGTCGAAAACATTAACGACAACAACAACGTACCAGTTTTTGTTGGTTTTGATTTAAAATTTTCAGGTAAACTCTCGGATGCACATAAATTCATATGCGTCTTTTCCCGTGTCTGCAAAATTATTTTTAGCCAAAAAAGTTCCATTTCTTTACAGTTTTCAATATTTCTTGAACTGTATCAATCGCTGTAAAAGGTAGTTTTGGTGATGACTCGTTTCCGCTTGAACATTCAATCCTTTACTTTCTTATTTTGTAGATACCTATAGTATAAGAGGTATCTTTGTTCCAAGTTTCTAGGTTTAACCGTCGTACGGTGATTATGAGTCAGTATACATACTTAGCTTTGTGTTTTATAAGTATAGAAGATGTAGTTGTCATCTACAAGAATTATGTCAGGTAGAAATGAAGGCTCGAAACTATAAAATAGTTGCGTTCCCCTTTGACGGGGGAACAACTGACATGACGTTATTACTGCTTTTTAACTCATATTATTCATGTTTAGTTTTGTGTTTTAACATGATATTTTTTCTTTTGTTTTTCTGTTTGTCATCTTGTACGACGCTAACTCTCGAACGCCATATCCGATTTTAATGTAATTTTGTATCGACTTATATTTTAGTCATATATAATTCTATTTTTGGTTCCAATAGGAATCAAAAATATAATTTAAATTTCTTGATGACCATTTTAAGTGAATGAGGTCTACAGTTCACAGTACTACTCTTTATTTGAACAAAAAAAATCCAAAACAGGGCGAACCATTTTTTTTCTGTTCAAGTATTGCTCCAGCAAATAAAAATCACATTTTTTCTTTCTTTTTCAGGCGTGTCGATGTATCGTACTGTAGAAATGACCAATCTAATATTAAAAGGAATTCCTGATTCCAAACGACGTGAAATTTGGCTTACATGTTCCGGAGCATTAAATGAAATGGCGCTCGCACCTGAATTGTATCTTAAATATGTTCATTGTGTCAAAAACAATCGCACCAATACGAGTTTGTCTTTGTCGTGTGACGAAATTGAGAGAGATCTTCATAGGTCATTACCAGAACACCCTGCCTTTCAATCGGACATAGGTAAGACACTGACAATTTAGCACAAGAGTTTATTATTCTACTTCTTGAAAAAAAATTGCACCCCCCCCCCCCNCCCCCCAACACAAAAAAATTACTCTTCATAAATCAAATAAAAAAATCCGTTTTTCCATCGATGTTGTTGTAGCAGAAACTACTGACCAAAGAAGACTAATTTTCTTTCATCATAGCAAAGCATGACCATCGTCAGAGAGCAGACCGAGAAATTTGACAACCTTCTTCAAATTCTACGGTGGTAAGAGATGTTGGATATTCTATACAGTTGAACAGATATGTGCCGTGAGGAATCTCACCACGCAGATCGCACCAGGGCAACCCAAGCACTCAAAACAACACTAAAACAGAAACCAACAATGATAATGATGTTTACATTAAAAATATAAGTCCTTTGATGGTTACTTTTACGTATCAGGGCAACCTCAAAAGACTCACATCGTCTTACAGTGATCATACTTGAGATCATCAATACAGCAATGCAAAACAAAACAAGACTCACATCGTCTTACAGTGATCATACTTGAGATCATCAATACAGCAATGCAGAACAAAACAAGACTCACATCGTCTTACAGCGATCATACTCACTTTTTCGTTAATGGAGCGAATTGTCTCAGCCAATCTGCTTCTTACTCTCTTACTTCAGGCTGATGTTGAATCAAATCAATGTACAGAATCAGTCCAATGCAATTGTCATATCCAGCAATGTACCGATCTGCACACACATCGGGAAAGACAAGAGGTTTTGTGGGTACTTATCCACCGCCCTCTGTATTGGTCGCGATCCGACTGATTTTTTGTAAAATGTGTTATGTTGATCATATGTGGGGACTAATAATGTGCGCGGATACTTTTCGTTACTAAAATATTACTTTGAGCAATACAGTGTATTGATTTTTGAAAACAATAATATCAATTAGTAATGACATCTATTGTTTCACCCACACAGGTATCAATGCTTTACGTCGTGTACTGACTGCATATGCAGCAAAGAATCCTCAAATTGGATACTGTCAAGCAATGAACATAGTGTCTAGTGTATTTCTGATTTACACTTCAGAACAAGAAGCGTTTTGGCTATTAGTATGTCTGTGTGAGAATTTATTACCTGATTATTATAATACAAAAGTAGTTGGAGCTCTAGTAGATCAAAGTAAGTACCAAAGTACCTTTCTCATGTGCAACTCTCACATAGTCACCTTTTGGCTACGACTTTCAATTGATTGCTTCTTTACAACATAGGGGATTCTGGTTGTTACGGAAATGTTTTGGGGGAATTGTAGAGCCAAAAAAAGAAACATTTTTTACCGAGTAAATTTTGGTTCATTATTTTCAATAATGAACCCTTGGAATCGTCACGACAAAAAACTCCAATTTTGGTAGTTTATACGTTTCAATGAATGGAGAATCCGATAATTTTTAACTGTAGTATTATTTATAAAATTTGTAACTGTAGTATTATTGATAAAATTTGAGTCGAGATATTCTTTTGTTAAACATTTTTAATATGAATAAAAATAATTTCTTACTGTGTATTTATTTTATTTTTCAGGAGTGATGAACGATTTGATTGTCGAGTACATGCCAAGTCTACACGAGAAGTTACAAAACATGGGCATGATAAGGATGATATCACTTTCTTGGTTTTTGACTTTGTTTTTGAGGTAAATATGCAACTCTTATATGTATGAGGTAAATATGTTTTTTTAGAACTATTATCTGAAAGGTAGTGGGCAAAAATCAGAAGTTGTCAATAACATCAGAATATACCAGCACTTACATGACCTATACTCTTATTCATTACTTCATATAAAACCACCAAGTGGATTGGCGATGATAGCCTCAGTGCTTTTAAAAGCTCAAAATTTAACCAAAATAAATATATTTTAAAGGTAATTACAGAACTGAGTTTTACCCTCCATTCGCTGGGGAGTTAAAATCCAGTTACCCACATTGATGTTACAAATTGCATCAATAATAATGTTTATGTGACGAAAAGTTTGAAAAAAATGTTAGAAGTAGGTTGATATGAGACTATCGAAAAGGTCCTCGGCTGGAACTATGAGGGTATGCGTTCCAGACCATTCCGGTGCGTAGAACCAGCCATCGCAAGGACGCACTTCAATGTACTCCACGGCTACACTAACATCCCTTTCTATTTCAGTGTATTTCCATTCTCTTGTGCTCTCAACGTCATCGATTATTTTTTCTATTTCAGTGTATTTCCATTCTCTTGTGCTCTCAACGTCATTGGTTATTTTTTCTATTTCAGTGTATTTCCATTCTCTTGTCCTTCCAACGTCATTGGTTATTTTTTCTATTTCAGTGTATTTCCATTTTCTTGTTCTCTCAACGTCATTGGTTATTTTTTCTATTTCAGTGTATTTCCATTTTCTTGTCCTCTCAACGTCATTGGTTATTTTTTCTATTTCAGTGTATTTCCATTCTCTTGTGCTCTCAACGTCATTGATTGTTTTTTCTACGATGGTGCGAAAATATTATTTCAAGCAGCTCTCGCAATTCTCAAGAAAACCGAACACAGTCTGAGCAAATGTCGTGATGATGGCGAAGCTATGTTGGTGTTGTCAGATTTCTTGAGTGGGATTTATAATGATGACGATATGACAAGCATTAATATGAAAGATGGAAAACCAGTTGGACGAACAATCAGTGTGCAGACGTTGCTTAGCTTTGCTTATACGTGAGTTATTAGCATACGTTATGATACTATTAGTATCATCATTACGCAAACAATTTGCCTTTTTATTAACATAAATAATATAAATCTAAGACAAAGTAACAAACAAACTAAATAATCAAGGTAATCTGAAAATAAAATATAAAGATATAGAGATAACATAACACTATTAACTATTAAATAAATTAAATTTAAACAAAACACCAAAAACACTATTTATTTTAATTTTACGAAGATCTCCGTAAAATTAAAATAAATTGTGTTTCTGGTAAGTGTTTTGTGTAAATATAATTTATTTAATAGTTAATATTTTTTGACACGTATAATTAACATGTTATTCAAAGATTTAAATAACATAACACATCAGCCAGAAATAGTAACACAAAATTGAAATTTTTTGTTACTATTTTTTGTCCCCTCTCCACAATAAAATTCCAAGAAAAATAATCTAAATGGTATTGAAGATAAAATTAATTAATCAATAAAGTATTGCCATTGATTGATTGATTAATTCAATAGTACACTTTATGCCATTTAGAGGAGGGGAAGGAGTGAAACTGCAGCGATGGGTTTTAAAGTAAATGGGCGATGCTTTAAATCACAGGAATATGGTCTAGTTACATCACGCCATATGTTGAGTTGTGACGGTATTGTATTAGGGTACTCTCAGACAGTCGTTTACTTGCATATCACACTTTTTTTTATAACCAAGGAAATAACTATTACACTTGCTCTTATGGGAGTCCACAGATTGAGCAATTAGCACACTCCCATAAGAACAGTGTATTTGTTTTTCCTTACTTATAAAAAACAATGTGTAATATATTATAAGATAAGGAAGTAAGCAACTCTCTGAAAGTACCCTTAAGTTTGCGATGTGTAATTACAACCCTCGTAAGATATTGCATTACCCTGATTTAATGTTTATCTTATCTGTGCTTGCAGTGAATACTCTCAATTGACCACGTTACGAATAGAACATCTCCGTCATAAAAATCGTTTGAAAGTTGTTCATGAATTGGAAGACGGAAGTGGGAGAAATGTTATTCGAAGCATAAAGAATACTTACTTTAAAGAGCAAGATTTGCAGGTAAAAAAATAGGTTAAAAACATTAGTGATCCATGTATATTATGTTTACACTATACATGTGTTCTTGTCAGCGAGGCATGACTTTACCCTAAACTCAGTGTTCTTGTGAGCGGGGCATGACTTAAAAAATCACTTTTTTCTGGAAGTAAATCTATTTTAAACTATACAGGAAACATTTTATAACAAATTTCAAATTTCTAGTTTCAAAAATAAAGAATCGAAAAAAGAAACACTTTCTGCCACCAATATCCTATGTCTTACTGATAGAGCTGGTTCTGTAATCACGAACTTCGCATCGACGTGAATAGGTTAAAAACAATAGGTCAAGATATGGCTAAAGAATTTCATTTTTCCAAACTTAAATCGATTTTAAATGAAATCAAGATTTGATAAAAACACCTTTTAACCGATATTGGTTATAGGTACGCTGGATGGGAACAAATTGAGTTTCAGCAAAAAGGAACACTGAACGAATTGAGTCCGTAATAAGGCAGACAAAATACCTTCACTTGACGATGTTAATTAGAGCTGACTAGGTTCATACTCTCCTGAGTACATCATCAGAGCTATGTTAATCGAAGACTGACGGACAGGAGCTTAGAATCAGAGAAGAGAGAATATATATTTTTTTAGGTGTTACTGTAATTCCTTGGCGATCGGATGATCTCGTGTTTTTTCGATTGTCAGGAATCACAATAACAAAAATAAATATACACACACACTCTCGCTACTCTACTCCTAAATTGCTATTCTTCAGTTGTTTTTTTTTAAAATAATATATTCCCTAATTCTAAGCTCCTGTCCTACAGTCTTCGATCAACCTTGCTCTGATGATCTACTCAGAAGAGTATGAAACTAGTCAGCTCTAAATAAGATCAACAATTTTTATAGTCAAGTGAAGATATACTATTCTATCTGTCTTACTAACAGATGTACCCCGTGCTTCGCCACGGTTAAGTTAAAATATTCCATTATTATGCCCATGTCACTCAGGAACGTGAAGAATCAGTGTACAAAATTTCACGACTTTTCATTCATCATTTTTTTTTCCTGGAGGTCTGTTATATAGTTTATTTGATAAATGATAACGTTATAAATTTCATTTAAATTATCTTCTTTTAATTTATTTTATTTTATAATATATATTATTTTATAATATAATATATTTATTTTATAATAATTTAAAGATAATTTAAATTATCTTTAAATTATCAAGTAATTAAGCGCACACGACTGGACAGATTTTCACTTTTATAGGTATAGATTATGGTTTTACCTGACATTGTATCCTAATTGAACCAAATTCACTACTTATAATGTATTCTTTGCCCATGCAGCGTCTACTCAACTACATTAAAGAAGAGCTTCTCTACTATAGAAAATATAGTACAGGGCATGACAGCTCTCAGAAACCATACGAAGCGTACAAGGTGGACTTTCAAATTTTCAAATCAATTTTGTTCAATCTATCGCCTTGGTATCAACAAAGTAAATTGGATGAACATAATCAGCTCTTTTTAGATATGAGAGAAGATTTGGCGGGGAGGTTATTTAGGGTAGGTACAGACAGATTTGACTGGGATATTATTTATGGTAAGTATAACTAGATTTAACGGGTATATTACTGTCTCCTTGGTATCAGCAAAATAAGTGGGTGATCATAATCAGCTGTTTATTATTTGAGGTAGGTGTAAGTAGATTTAGAGGGGACATCATTACGGGTAAGTATAGCCTGATTTGGGAGTGCGGCATATCACAGAAAATTCTGGACAAGATTTTTTTTTTTCGACGAAATTCCACCACTTTTAATACCCTAATATCCTCAATATTTTCCCCTTTTTTTATCACTTTTAAAAAGTGTTGTGCTCAAACAAGATTGCTCATCAAGGCATGGCCGTAAAAACGTTTCCTAACCTGTCTAGTTGGGTTAAAATATGTCAAAAAAGCTAACAAGATAACATAAAAAGTTAAAAACAAAAAAAGAGGTGGCCGGAGGGATATTGCAAATTGCAAGCCGCATATGGGAAGATCCCGCGTGTCTGAAAATCCCTTCGTTTCTTGTCCAGGATTCCCTGTGATATGCCACTTTCCCGATTCGGCGGAAGGTTATTTAGGGTAGTAACAATCAGATTTTTCGGTTATTTTATTTAGGCTAAGTACAACAAGCTTTGATCGGGAGACTATTTACGGTAATTACAACCAGATTCGGGAAGTTTTCGGAGATAAACAATTCTGATTTGACGAGTATGTGACGTCATAAGTTCTGCGTTTGCATCTAATACTTACCGACAATTCTGGTAGCCTTGATTTTTCACTAGAAAAATGTTCAGTGCGCAAACATAGAAAATCATAGTTTGTGGTCAATATCCTCCTAATAGTCGTAATATTATCAAGACGATAGAATTCATTGGTACGATGTGAATACTTAACCGATCATGTGACGTCACACATGATCGATTCGTGTATCATTACAAATTTAAATAGTACTTTTTAAATTTGTAATGAAACAAATCGGTACAACTGACAATGCTCTTGATTTCTTTTTTTATTTTGAATTTAAGAGATGGTATTTAGGATGTTTGCAGTCATTTTGTTGTATCGACTGCAGAAAATATTGTTGAGTCACGAGCGCTTTCGTCTGTTACGACATTATCAAGTAGACTAAATAATTAACTCAGGAGCTATAGATGAGAGAGAGAGAGTTCTGTAATTATGATGATGGTGGGGAATGTTTCATCTTAGCTTGTTTTTATGATTATGTACATGATTATTTACATTTAAAAGTTATTCTTTATTTATTTACATACCTATATACCTTTTTTTTTTTTTTTTTTTTTTTTTTTTTTTTTTTTTTTTTTTTTTTTTTGTCTTAACTATACAATATGTTCCAATACATTGTAAAAAAAATTTTATAGAAATTTATATTTTTTTATTTTGTCAGAAAATCGATTGTTCAGAAAATTTTAAAATCAGTGTATGTAAACAAACATAACATTTGACGCTAATATCTCACAGAATACGCATTCATTTTTTTTTTTTTTTTTTAGAATTAAGTTAAAAAAAATGTGCTTTGTCTATAGAAGAGGATTATTTTTGATGTAATATTTTTTTATGTGAATCTTCAGCCGCTCCATCATGATGGAGTTTCGGATCACACTATATTTTTATTTGTGTAACTAAGAATAAATTTTTTTTTTCTGTCTCGTTAGTTTATGGATGCAGATGAAGATGACGCGTTAAATTTTAAAGAAGTTGTGGATGCTCTTGCCATGACAAGTATGGCTGAAGAAAGTTTACGACTCAAACTTTTGTACACTTTACATTTGCCGCCACTTTTGACTCTTGATGATATTCGATTTTCCGCACCAGGAGGTAAGAAGGAAAATTTATTTCGCGAAATTCGCAAATACATTGCTAATTTGCTAAAAATGTAACACGATGTATAAACGTTATCAAACCATTCATAAGGAAAAAATCTGCCCCTTCCCCCAAAATCTGATATTTTACGTTTCAAGGCTCGCTCTTTTGTCACCGTAAGTGAAAAAAATCCGACTTCCGGGGGCGGGATAACGATTTTTTTTATTCGATTTTTGGCCTACCTTGAAACAAAAATATCAAATTTTAAGCAGTACATTTTTCTCATGTAACAATGTGTTTTGTCATGTCACAAAACACAGTTTTGAGAGATCACAAAACACAGTTTTGAGAGATCACAAAAAAAAAACATCTACAACTGACTCCGCATTGGTGTTTGCCTTCCGACACAGCACTTTTTTTTGTTTACAATCTCTTCTGTCGCATGGTATGTTGATTTTTTTAAACATCTGCGGTTATTATAGAGGGGGGGGGGGTATTAGACCCTCCAGAACAGGAAACTTACAAAGCAGCTACCCACATTGAACTGGGCTTGCCAGAGTTAACCGAAGAATCTCGAGGACGTGAATTTTTGTGATCACTAGCAAGTAAAACTTTGTTAACACCAGCGATCTAACGAGCTTTGGTGTATTCAGCACGTCATTGGCGTTTGTTTGCTAACTAGTGGATCAATATGATCAGGTGTTCACGTTAGTGTAGTAGTCATTTATAGAAAAAAAATATCTTAATCAAGTTTAAAAAAATATTTTTAAAAAACAAAATATTGTGCCCCCTGGGAGGGCAGAGCCCCCAAAATTTTCAAAATCGAAAAGCCCTTAACACCAGCCATATCATCAAAATTTTACGTCTCTGCAACTAACCACTAAAAAGATAAAAATATATTTTTTTTTTTTTATTGGGCCCCCAAAAACTACACAGCAAATTTCCTTCATGTCCTAAACATGTATACCAAATATCGTCAAAATCGGATGAAAATTGTGGATTGTATCGCGTAACAGCATATCATACATACATACATACATACACATATACAAGTGCATTTCGAGATGTATACCGGGGTCAAAAGAGGAGTTCACTAACGTTCACAATTAGTTTTTGCCGCCCCCCTCTCCCCATTGCCACATAGTGATCATTGTAATTGAGTGAAGTCCACAAAACTCTACTATCTTTGAATTGATTTGTCATTTGTTTTCAGATGAAAGTGCTGCTACTGAAGCTCAAGAAGCGTGCGAATTTTTTGAATCAAAAGCAAATGAACCGGATTATGAAACCAATAATATATCTTTGCTGAGGAATATGTTCTTTTCAAATGATACCAAACTGGTTCCACCTATGAAACAACCTTATTTTATATCCCTCTGGAAAACGCTACATCGAATCTTGATATGTCATGGGAAAGAAGACTCGGAAATATCGGAACAACTTAACAAAATGGGTGAGTGTGGAAAAAGTCATTTCAAAATGGTGAACAAAAACGCGTTCACATTGTAGACATAATACCATAAGGAATAGAACAGAAGTTGAGGAATTAATTTTCCGAATTTTGTAACTGGTCATTGACGCAAAATACCTTTATGCCGAAGTCGTAATTTATTCCAATCTATTTATGACTTGCTAATTTTCCATGAGGGAAAGTAAATCATACTCGAGATTGTGATAAGTTACTTGAGGGTGACATTCTCGCGGGCCGTGTCCACCTGAGCTGATGGTGGAAAATAACACAGAAAGCAACTGTTTAATATCATTATGTTTGTAACTATTGTGTTACTGACGTAATTATATTAAAGTATTTGACATAGTTCTCGGGGCCCATGTCAATTATCAGCCTCCAAGGACAGGTGTATGATGACAAAACTTTAGCAGTAGACTACAACTACAAATTATCTGGAGCTGCTGTTCATACATCTGGCTACCATCGGAAACGATGATGACACTATTGATTGAATGATAAACTTTAGCAGTGGACTTCAACTTATCTAGAGCTGCTGTCTCATACCATCGGACACGATGATGACACTGTTGATTGAATGATAAACTTTAGCAGTAGACTACAACTTATCTAGAGCTGCTGTCTCATACTTCTGGCTACCATCAGACACGATGATGCCACTATTGAAGTGAAGAAGTGAATACTTATATATTGCACGCTCGTTTTGTTTTTCTTGGCGTTGCAAAACTAGCGTTTTGCTTGATTTGCATGATAACAAATAGAATAGAAAGTAAGAAAGCTTGCTTAATTTAACCCATGTGGTGGAGGACGATGAAACTATAGCGCTGTCATAAATAGGCAGATCGGTATTGCTATGCGCATGCGCATATCAGCAGATTGAGTGTGCACAACAATGTTATGGTGAACGATGACGATGGAGGCAACAATTATCTTTCTTGGTATACCTACTCTAATGTAAGCATGTGTTTTATAAGTTTTTGGTATATTATTTTCAATAATGAACCTTTGAAATCGTCACGGAAAAAAATACCCCCTTCAAAATTCGATATTTTAAATCGGTTTGTCCGCCGTGATGGGCACTTTTGCTCCTTACCGTTGACCGATTTTGATAAAACTTGGTATATACGTTCCGTTTGGGGTCTATTTGTGCCCCGAAACATTTTGGGTGCATTGTGGTCTTTTTTCCGCTTTTTAGCGGTTCTTTAGTATGGAACCCACTCGGGTGACGGGGACGAAAAGTTGTAGGATGAAATTATACTCCAAAGGGGACTCAGTGGCAAATTTGCCCGTCATGGCGATGTACAAGGAACGGGGGGCTGTGGACGAACGATTTTTTTTATTCTATTTTTGGATTCTACGTACCTTAAAACGATCAAATTTTTAGGGGGTAATTTTTTTAGCCAGTAAAATAATAAACCCATGTGTCACATTGACAGAGTTTTTATATTTTAATTAAATATGACAATTTATATACAGAGGTCCTTAACTTAAGCTAAAGGGGGGAAAAAATCCTAGCTTTTAAGAAAGGGTGGTAATAATTATGTCATTGTTTGGTGTGCACCTGTACAGTACATAGTGCCTCTCGTTGTGATGAGGCGCACACTAGCGGCTGTCCATATGATGTAACTCTATTAGATTCTTCACATTCTGGTCTATTCCTTATGATAGAAGAGACAACAAAGTATGATACTTCGTCGCGCGCCGTTCCAAATTCGTCAAATTCAACGTATGATGTCACTAGTGAATTATTTTGTAATGCTGTTATACCTATTCATTTATAGTGCGGGTGTATACCTATATCCCCCCCCCCTCAAAAAAAAACCACTTCATGTGCCAACAAATGGTTCATTTCTCTCCCAAAAAAAAACTCTAAAATGTGGGCACAAACGATGTGCCAAAATTATGTCACTTCAAACCAATCTTGTCTAAAAGTTCGTGATATCATATGAATGCCAAGTACTGAAGTACATGTCACCTGAAAACTAATTGCCTAAAAAGAAAGTGATATCATATGAGTGCCAAGTTCAGGTCGCCTGAAAATTATTTACCTCAGGAAATTCGCAAGCTACAAACGAAATCTACTAACCCGAAATTCGCAAGCTACAATCAAAAACTATCAACCCTTTTTACGTCTGGCACTTGGCGTACATTTGATCTGAACATTAATACGTGTTTTTCTGTAACTGTTCTCTGTTTTAAACTGTTCTATAAATACTAAACTAATTTTTCACTGTACATTGCAAGTACATATGTTTCATTTTTTCAATTATTATTTCACAGTAACCCTGATATTAGAACTTGGAAAAATATCAAATGGTTTCATTGCCACACGTTCCAGTCGACTTTCTTCTGAATCAGACACTCCACCTTTAGTAAGTACATTAGATTGAAACTCGTTCCAGTAGATAGGGAAACATGGTGTATATAACAAATCCAGTTCTATTAAAATAATAGAAGAAAGAAGAATAAGATAGGGAAACATGTTCCAGTAGTTATTAAACGGTTATTTATTATGAAAGATTTCTTTGCTCTAAATATTTTTTCACGGAAATTAGAAAGAACTTCGTAACCCTTTTTTTGTGACAAATGGATTTCGTAATTTCTTCTAATCCGTATTAAACTAACTATAAAGAATTATGTATGACAACCGAGTACTTATCTATCGCATCTCACACATTGTTTTTATAAGCAAGGAAAAAACAAATACACATGTTCTTATGGAAGTATTGCTCGATCTGTGAACTCCCATAAGAACATGTGTATTTGTTTTTTCCTTGACTATCAAAACAATGTGCGATATGATAGTTAAATAATGGGCAATCTGAGAGCATCCTTACGTAATCCTAACGTATGAAACGTCACAATAATGAGATATAATTAATTTTCATTTAAAATAAATCTGTCATTAATCCGGTCTCAAACCGCCCATGGTTAATCTAATGAGCTAATTGGGTCGGTGATTAAGACTAACTATAACTTTAAATAACACTACCGTTATTTATGACGAGGATTCACTTACTTTTTCACTTCCGACTCGAGTTCGTCTACTTCGTAGACATTTCCTAGGAAAATTACTGTTTGGTGTTGTTGTTATTGTTGGGTGTTCGTTGGTAACTCAGGATCCACGTGATCAATCAGCTGATTTCTCTCAAAATGAGAAATATAAAAACGCGTACAGAAGAACATTTTGCGGCAGGACGTAACAACAAACCCGACACGTCAAACTACGCCGAACATATTATTAACATCCATCATGATATGAGAAATACTGAGGTGTCACTGCTCCACCGAGGTAATCTTCAAATGGAAATTCTACGCTATGAACAAATCTACATCCATTCATCAATAAGTAAAGGTAAATGCCTCAGCGCAATCGTCGACACTGTTCCAAACTTCGTGTATGAGAGAAATCAGGTGATTGATCACGTGGGTTCTGAGTTACCAACGGACACTCAATAATAACAACAACAACACCAAACAGTCAGATTCCTTGAAAATGTCAACGAAGTAGAAGAAACTCGAGTTGGAGTGAAAAAGTAAGTGAATCCTCGTCATAAATAACGGTAGTGTTTTTTTTTTTAAATTTACCAATAGATGTCTAATATAAATTTGGTAAATAATAAGACTAACTATCTTCAATAATAGTTCATAATTGAGATTGTGAGAAATTACATCAGGGTCTATGGCACGTTGAATACACCAGTTCCCGTTAGATCACTGAACTTGAGCAACGTGAAGCCAGGTTTTACCATGTGGGTGTCCACGTGAGTTCGCGCCCTCGTGATGCTGGGTGAGGTCAATGTGGGTAGCTGATTTGCAAGTTTCCTTAGCGAATTGAGGATAAAACCCCCGTCTCGAATGACCATTAGATGTTAAAGAGACGTTAAGACAAAAGAAAGAAAAAAAACTCCAGGGACCGTGTATACATCTGAGCTGATGGTGTAAAATAAGACAGAAAGCTACTATCCAATATCATTATGTTCGTGTAATTATATTGCAGTGATTGACATGGTATAGCAGATACCAAATCAGCAGAGACTGTGTGCCTCTGCTTTACTGATACTTAGGAAAAAGTTTTGATCCGTTCTCACGATGACTGGTTCTACGCACTAAAACGACCTTGATCACATATCACATTTTCAGCTAAGGGCTCTTTCTGCCATTTCCAAACCTGATTCCAGAAATGGGTTATCGGTTGATTTTAAGAGAAACACTGCTACAATCACCACCATCAAGTTTTGATTAAGTATGGCAGAGAGAGCCAAGCTTCCTCTAACAATAAACGTAGTAATATTTTAGCAGTAAGTATAGTTTTAATTGACTTTATCATCCCAATTTAACCATATGATTTCATTTTTTTACAGAGTCCATCAAAATCTTGTGATACTTCTAACAAACAGTCTGGCTCTTCACAACAATCTCTCTCATCTTCCAATTATCATCAAACAGAAAATCTAATAGAATTTCATTCCAAAACAGAACTGAATGTAATAAATGAATCACTAGTTCATAATTCAACTGAATTGACTCGTGATTCAATTGACTCAACATGTGATAAAACTCATATCAATAAAAATGACGATTTAGTTGCAATACATTCAAAAAAAGGAAAGAAAGGAAAACAAAAGAAGTGTACATCAAATCAATCAATCATTGATTCGCCAATTATTGAAACAACATTAAATGAACCATCTAAATTAACAAGTTCACTCACTGATTCATCAAATCGTTCAACCTGTGTTAACCCATCATCATCAGAAGCAGTAAAAAGTTCATTAAATGAACCATCTAAATTAAGAAATTCACTCAATGAACCAGCAAATCGTTCACTAAAGGAATCATCTAAATTAACAAGTCCACCCAGTGATTCGTCAAATCGTTCATTAAATCATAGTTCATTTAATGAATCATCAAATGATTCAATTAAATTGTCACAATCCGTACCTCTTCCACCTAGTCCAACTCGAAGCTATTCAAATGAAGAAGAAAAGAATTGGTCAATTACAGTTGAAAATTTTATAGCTACAGCACATACGTGTGATTTAATTAATGAAGTGTTTAGTTTAAAAACTAATTTAAATATTTCATTATTAGATCATACATATAAATGTACTAGTAAAAAATCCTCATATGATTTACATGCGATTGATGTGTGAGGTTACAATCAGTTCAGTAGTTGACTCAATTGTTAAAAGAAAAATACTGAATGTAAATCAATGAATCAATTGATGTGAGGTTACAATCAGTTCAGTAGTTGACTCAATTGTTAAAAGAAAAATACTGAATGTAAATCAATGAATTAATTCATCTATTGAATCGACTCGTGATTTAGTTCAAGGTTCAGTCACTCTTCTTTGGATAAAATTCATATTCTGAATACAAATCTAGCAGAAAAGGAAGAAAGATAAAAACTGATAAATGAATCGGTAGTTGATAGTTCATTAAATGATTCGACTCGTTATTCAGTTCATAGTTCAATTTACTCAATTTGTAATAAAACTCATATGAATAAAAAGATGATGAAGAAAGAAATACGTTCATTGCTAATAGGCAAAAGTGCCACTCACGATATACGGCGGAAAAACGATTTTTTAAAAATTTTATTTTGATTTTATTTTTTACGTTTACGCAACCTTGAAACGTAAAATGTCAAAAATAAAAAAAAATACCCCTCTTCCAGGTCATTTTCAGGGGTTCATTATTGAAAATGCTACCAAAACTTCCAGGAAAAATATGAAACCCACGCTTGGTTTGTATTTCACTTATAACAAGTTTTCCAATATTTGCGAAGGAAAGAGAATATGTACAAACTACATTATTTTGGTCAAAATAATTCTACGGTCACTGGAAAAAATATACGAAGCCGCGGGCATCAGCTAGTGGAAATATACAGTGTGCTTATAAAGTCGGAGGCCACCCTTATAACTTTTTTACTATTCAACCTAGAAATTTGAAATTTTACATGTAGCCCTTGATAATGGAAAAGAATTTTGAGAGGTTCTCAAAATTTGATACCTCCCGGGAGCCCCAGGGGAGTCAACTTTAACATATTAAATAAAATGACCATTTTTTAGTTGCTATATTAAAATACTTTTATTTTAGATGTATTTTGCCGAAAACAGACCAACTTAGCCATTGAACAAAGTTTGGGAACCCCTGATAACTATGCAGAACATCAAGAAAAAGGTAGGTTAGTAGTAAATTATTACTTAGGTTACTTAGGAAGGTACGATTAACATTATACCCTTCGTTAGATCAGTAGTAGGTTAGATACATATCTACTAAATAGTACAGCCTATTCTTCTCTTACTATCTTACAATTACTACTTCTACTTTTACTACTTACCAGAAGTACAATCACATAACCTGTTCTGCATAGTTATCAGGGGCATACTATGTCTATCATAGTTATCAGGGATTCCCANTTACTTAGGAAGGTACGATTAACATTATACCCTTCGTTAGATCAGTAGTAGGTTAGATACCTATCTACTAAATAGTACAGCCTATTCTTCTCTTACTATCTTACAATTACTACTTCTACTTTTACTACTTACCAGAAGTACAATCTCATAACATGTTCTGCATAGTTATAAGGGGCATACTATGTCTATCATAGTTATCAGGGATTCCCAAACTTGGTTCAATAGCTAACTTTAATTGGCCGCCATTTTGTTTTGGTTTGAGATAAAGTTGGACTGTTTTCATCAAAATACATCTAAAATAAAGGTCTTTTATTATAGCAACTAAAAAAATGGTCATTCCATTTAAGATTTTAAAGTTCACCCCTGTGACGAAAACTTAAATTGTGGGTGGGACATTTTTTTTAGCCAGTAAAATAGAAAACCTTTGTCGCATTGACAGAGTTTTAAAATAATTTCACAATTCAGACTTGAATGAGCTTTTGATTTTTGAGATTTAATTTTCATGTTACCACCGAGGACAATAAAGTTAGGACGGTTATCCGTTTATTTTATTTTTATAAAAAAAAATGTAATGTTTATAGAACAGAATAAATTTAGTTATAAAAAGATTATTCTTATGTTTTATTACTTTCATTTATTACTAAAAGGGATCTGTGCGCCAAATTTAAAGTTTCTAGGTTAGCCATCGTGGAGCTATGTTGATTATCAGTCAGTCAGTATACCAACCGGGCTTTACGCTTTATAAGTATAGATTATTAAACTGGTTGCAGATCTCTATTGAGATTGCAATTATCATAGCGACCTTTATTTAGATCTATTGAGACCAGTGACGGGGATGGCGTTAGATTCGAACCAACAGCCTTCTAGATGCAGTGGATTCGTAACCAGGAGGCTCCGAAGTGGTTCCGCTGGCGTAAAGGCAATTGTCGTGAGAACCTACGTAATGAATTTCCATACCAAATTTCATCAAAATCGGAAGAGACGTTCGAGTGTTATCGTGGAAAGAATAATTTTTATCGCTACCAACGAAACTTTTTATCGTGTCTTGTCGGAAGCTATTGGACTATTGCAAATAGTACTTTAAGTGAGTGCTTGTATGATAGGTACAGGGTACTTAATGGTAGGTACAGTTGCTGGCGGCTGTTGGGGTCAAAAAATGAAGGTAGAAGAAAAGTTGAAGACTTGATGTTCAATAGTAGATTGATTGATTTCGTGGTGCCAAAGTTGAGTTTTCTCCTCATTTTAGCATCTCGAAAATAATTTACTGAGCAAAATTCTAGAATCGTCTAATATCAATTAACTCTTCTTCAGTATGACGTGACGTCATCAAATCTAGTCTAAAGCAAACACGACCTTGAAAAGCAGTTTTGTTGTTGGGTAATCTCGGCTCAAAATAATAAAGAAAATCAAAGTAAAGAAATAAGCAGGGTCGATATTATGTGTGTGTTTGGTTTATTATTTTCAATAATGAACCTTTGGAATCGTCACGAAAAAAAAAAAAATATTACCCCAATCAAAATTTGCTATTTTACGTTTCAGGATACGTAGAATCCAAAAATCGAAATGTCCAAAATTTCTGCACGATTACAATACTTTATCTTCTATAGGAAGAGAAAGTAAAAAAAAAATCCGTTTGTTGCCAGTAAAATAATAAACCCATGTGACACATTAGTTTGCTTCTGAATCATGAATAAATGAAAGCAAATATATTTTAAAGCGGCAGTTCCTCTTTTTGTCTGCGCACCTCTGAACGGCCATGTCTATTCCTCCGTACCCATTAGAGTTGGTGTGAAAAACAGTCTTCCTAAGTATACTTGGTTTCACAGTGGAATTGCACTTGGGGACCCGGATTCAATATTCGAAGTCTTATTTTTTTCCATTTAGTGCTTGCGACCAGAGTAAAAATATTTGATTTGGTAGAACATTGTAGAGATCTGGGTGCACGGCTATGCGCCATGCCAAGTTCCAAGTTAAGCCTGGCGACTGCAGTGTGTATATTACAACTTCTTCATGCCCCCCCCCCCTGTATCTTCGGATCTGGTTAACCTAATATGGACACAATATTTGGTCATTATTACAAGTTCTCATACTTAAACTTCCTGTGTTAGAATAGGTTTTGCACATGGAAGGGTAATAGAGAAATAGGGTTCTAAAAAGTTCAAAACCACGCTGGTTTTGTGACACACCACTCACTCATCAAAATTCTAGAGTTCTTCTAGGAGGGGTAGAAATCTGAAATTTGGTATGGAAGGGTATTATTAGTACATGAGGCTCTTGGATTCCTTACACCACAAGCTCATGGGGTTTAGTCTATTTCTCTGGCTAAGGTTCAACTGTTCAGAGAGTTCGAGCAGTCTTCTTATTAGATTGTTTTTGATGAGTTCATCTCTGGGATTTAGTGGCCCGATCGCTCGATGATACTCTCAAAGTAGGACACTATAATCAAAGACTACATGAGATACCGTTTCCTCTGCCTCCCCACATTGTGTACACTGTACATAATGGGGTTTCCCTAAAGATTCCCATATTGTGTAGAGGTTTTCTGAGACCGCAATGGCCACTGGACTAATAGCGGTCACTGGAGTAATAGCGATTAGTACTATTGATATTGATAGAGATATTGATGGTTAAGCCATAATTTGTGTCCTTGTTCTGAATTTTTAGTTCAGTGAGACCCATGGCTCTGTTTCATCCTGCACAGTTCGGCCAGGGTTTGCAGACAATCCCACGTTAGCCTTGATCCAGTCTGCAAGCTACAAAGATATGGATTTCTCTACGCTTGTGGATCTTAAATTTTTCCGTACACAAACAACTAGCGTGTATTTCGATCTGGCACACACTCACATGTTTCCCAAAGTTATTTATACATATGAGAATGACTACGTCATCACATTAACCCTGGGATACTATACCCAGGGATAGTCACGGGACTTCCTTTCTCTAAGAGGATGATTACTGGCCCCCCAGAGAAAACAGCAAAGAAATTGTGAATCTCAGCAGACGTGACTGGGCTGCTGACGGGTCACTGTGCTCTAAGGAAACACCTAAAACCTATAGGGAACAGCGATGTGCAGGATGTGTGGAGAAGAAGAGGAGACGGCTTCGCACATTATATTTGATTGCCCATATATGGCGCTACAACGCTTCAGGACGCTAGGGTTCCCGGGTTGTGAACTTATAGAGATACACTCTAACCCAGTAGAATCGATGAAATTCATTAGGGGTTCGGCAATTTTACGGTTGGGTGAGAGATATTAGACGTGGACAAACTGGTGTGCAATAGTCCTAACTAGTGGACGCAGCACTTGGAATTCCGAAAGGAAAGGCCGCCACAATTGATAATAATACCCAGGGATATATATTATTATATAATTCTTTATTGAATGAACTTTTACAATTATAATTAAATTGTGAAAATGGAGATAGAAAAGAAGAAGATAGAATAATATACTATAACACAACCTAAAATAAATCACAAGAAATGTAAAAACGATGTACCTACCGCTGCGATCGACTTGTTACCATTACCACGGACGAATAAATTTATATTTAAATTATTAAAAATAATAAAACAAAAACAAAGAATTGATTGGTCAAAAGAAATTCTTCTTCTTCAAATTCACCATTTCCACATCATATTTGTGGTTTTCGTTGATTTTCTTTATTGGTCAAAAGTAATTACAGGCTAGTACTGTTAAGAAAACTGGCTTTAATACAAAAACAACTATGACATGTCTATATTGAAATCATCTATGACTGGAGATACCAGTGGGAGATACCGATCTGGTTTTGGAACCGGGGAGGAGTGTTTGTCAATCCTTTGATTTAAACCAACTTTAACTCAATTAGAGAGGTTAGTAAACGTTTATACGGCCATGCCCCTATTGCGTCTGCACTACCTTCTAACATGGACCCATAACGGCCAATATAAAAGCGAGTTTAATTTTTTTTTTTTTTAAACATAAGTTTTTGTTGCCAGACATTCCTCCCCGGTTCAAGACCCATACCTAGCTTGCGAAAATAGTTTTTGATTGGTTAGTATTTTGGTTTTTGGTCTGCTTGTCTGACTTGTCAGTTGATTCGCTAGTCAGACAGTCATGCAAAATACTTTGATTTTTAAAAGGTATCCACGCGTCCCACGCCAGTCGCAACCGCAACGCATAATTTAAGTTTATAGTTTAGTAGTCTCCTGTCACTTGCTAGTGGTGGATGTGTTTTTGTTAAATTCTAAATCGAGAAAACTTCCTTTTAATTTGTCTGTGTACATGTGCTTCTATTTTGATTTTTGAATTACGTTTTAATTAAACTTCAGGTAAACAAATGTTGTATATTTTAACTATTTNGTTTTTTTTTTATTTTAAAAATAAATCGATGTTTTGTAACTGTTATCTGCCGATAGGTACCTAGGTCTAATGTTTTTTTTTGCACTGTGGTGTCGAATACTGTCTTTCGGGACAGTGTCCCCTAACATCATTTGAGGACCTTAGCTGCTGCTTCTTCCATAAGAAGAAAGGTGGCAGACGACATGTTTGGCGCTCAGGACCCTGCCCTTTACAGGAGTGCCGAAAATTGTCATAAGGGTGCCGACTTCTAGCTCTTGGCGTTCCGCTGCTATCATTTGGCTACTGACTACTGTCCAATGTTTTTCAAGATACTTTTTTCAATTGAACTAATGAAATACTGTGAAATACAGTAAAAATGTAAATTTTCTACAAATAATTATAAAGGGAAAATCGTCTAATTTAGTGGTTATTTAGATAAATTAAGTCGAGAATAATTATCCTTAACGGTGCCGGCTACCGTACTGCTTACCATGCTAACGTACCTGCCAATGGTGATGGGGCCCATGTCAATTTTAATAGTCTCGAATAATAATAAATGATAATTGACCGACCGAATTGAGGTGTTTTAGGCCTTATCGTGACTCCCGGTGTGGGCATTTTAATTAAGTGAATGAAGTTTGTTTGTCTGCCTCCCATAATAACTACCTCGCGCACGCCTGGTCCCCTTGTCCGATTTTGATGAAATTTGTTATTGACATTCATTATGTAAAGCAAGTTACAGAAAAAGGTAGAAAATGGGCTTTCGGTCCAATTCGCTGAAATTTTGCAGAGAGATGACTTATAGGGTGTTTATCAAAATTGTCTATGGGCCCGAGGAAAAAAATGAACAGTTTTTGCGTTAAAACAGGGTGAAAATTTAAAGTATCATTTATAAAATCACATCATTTATTGAGTTTTTCCGTCCTACTGATTTTTTGATACTAGTTAGAAGTGTCGCAGGTTGATGGGCCGACAAACATAATACAGAGTTTTCAAGGTATACAGGGTGTCTCAATTTCTCACTGTACCAGTACGAATTNTTTTTTTTTTTTTTTTTTTTTTTTTTTTTTTTTTTTTTTTTTTACCTAGGGCCCATTGAAAATGAATATATTATCAAGTGTTGGTACTTCGAGAGTCTCAAATAGACTGTCTATATTTTACTTTGGTTATCATTTATCGATACCAATCAGGGCAATTTCATCGTCGGATGGATTCCTTTAAATCGTTTATTTTGCGAGGCTTGTGCATATAAACCTTCGACTTAAGTAGATTCAGAGAAAGATCAGGTGTGTGGGGTATTGAAGGGATATCACCGAAACGAGAGATGATATCCAGGAAACGTTTCTTTTTGTCAGAAAGTATTGGGAGCTGTGGATCGATCTTGCTGAAAATACACTGGCTCCAATCAAATCCCTTTTCTGTGTAATTCTGGTTTGAAAAATATCTGGATCATTCCAACATAGCGGACAGAGTTCAAAGAAGTAGGATCCTGTGATTCTATATGGACCAAACTGTTACACAATCACTATGTAGTTTTCATTAAATTTCATTTTTTCAGCTTTTAAATGCAATAAATCCTATTTATATTTATATAACTTCAATAATAAAAGGGTTACATCAATTTAACACGTGTTAGGTTTTTAGGAGTCTCCCTATATGATAATGTAGCTCTGAAGTTGTTGTTTCCTGATATTTTTTATCAGAGATATATTTAATATTAGAGTCTGATAATTGACATGGACCACCAGAAATAAATGAATCACTGTAATACAGGGTAATTCAATGTCAATCCGTTAACCACATATTCTGGAGGTCGAAATAACATGATTTCACTCTATACTATGGAAGATATTACTTATTGACAGGGTGTAACATAATGCGATGTCAATCCGTTAACCACATATTCTTGAGACCAAAATAACATGATTTCACTTTATAAAGTCATATCCGAAATTTGGAAGTAAAATGTCGTTTTTTCTTATTAATAACTTTGGTTTCTTGTTTCGTAAAAAAGAAAAGAAAAAAAATGTCACTTGCCTAACTTTATGTCGCTTTTATTAATTCGTAATCTTCATTTTCTGTCTTTTTTTTTGCATTCTCTTGAAAAAAAAAAAAAAAAAAACAGATCCCAGTTTCCACCGAAAAGTTTTGAGTGTATTTAGATTGGGCGACAGATCATATCTTCCCGTTTTGGCAAACTAAAATAGTGATAACGAGGCATATTTAGTAAAGCTATTTTTTTCCTTTCCCCTACAGGTTGTTGTTGGTCATCTCATTTTGTGGCACACCATGCCATCCAAGAGTTCGGATAAGAAACCAGTTGCTAGTTTGGTTCTGGCAGATGGGACTGTTTTGAAAGGGATTAGTTGTGGATCTCAAAGCAATTGTGATGGAGAAGTGGGTAAGTAATCGTTTTCATCGTTCATAGCATTAGTTGTGGATCTCAAAGCAATTGTGATGGAGAAGTGGATAAGTAATCGTTTTCATCGTTCATTGCATTAGTTGTGGATCTCAAAGCAATTGTGATGGAGAAGTGGATAAGTAATCGTTTTCATCGTTCATAGCAGTCACCTTCGCGGCACGATGAAGCTTTTTAAATCTTCTACCACACGATTTTTTTTTTACTCTGGTAATGCAGATAGTTCCCTATGGATAGAGGAATTTAAAAAGAATACTTCCAATTCACCCAAGTTCATGCCGATCGTAAAAGGCGACTAAGGGCAGGGTCGGAAACGATATCTTTTCCATTACTCATGCAGAAGGCAAGAAGAAGCTACTGCATTATGCGTAAGCATTCTTTAGTATCAACAACTCATTGCTAGTCGTTGCAAACCAGCCTCACGGATCTTGACCTATGATGATGAATGCTGTGAGCGGTCGGTACACACATTAAAGTAGCTACACAATCGTCCTCACGAGGTTGAATACAATGGACCCGGGTCCCCTTCGTGAAATGTCAGTGTGATACACACTGGACCAGGTGGAATTGATTCGAATGATCTTTTATAGTCCGGCCGATTGCGTATCTAAAACATTGTGAAATACCTAATCTTGCCAAAAAACAACAACAAGCAATTTGTTTACAAATTTCTCATCAGCTGTGTCCTAATGCTACTCGTAGCCACAGTTGATCTTTGTCTGGGACGGGTAGACCTGCGAAATGAACGAACCGGTTCTAAATATTATTTTAGTGTTTCTCAAACCGTGGGTCACGGTTCCCCAGGGGGGAGGGGGTCGCATAGCTTTTTCAGAGGGGTCGCGGATAAGTTAAATCAGGTGCCGCGCACCCCGACATATGCTAGTTTACACTAGCCACAATGTAGGTATCACAGTTTTCCTTGAATTGCTACAGAGGGGTCGTGACACTTCAATGATTTTTTCCCGCAGATATATTTTCCTTCTCTTTTAGTCTTCCCGGTTTAGTTGGTATCGCCCTGCCATAGCACTCAGGAAACCCGGGTTCAATTCCCAGTGGGGTGGGAAAATTTTTGACCAAGGGGCTGTGATTTCAGGGTATATTTAGTAGCCCCAGGAGAACGATTGAGTAGCTAATTTAATGTGAGTAGAGACCAGTAGCGGCATTACCAGAGTAAATCAATAGATTTGGTTTGGTAGAAGATTTAAGAGATTATTAGTATGAGGCTCTTAGTAATGCTGTGATATCCACAAAAAATGTAAAGAGACCGTTGGGCCTTACACATGACGCCGGATCATCGAACGTTCTTTTCTCTCACCTTTTTAAGCGATAAGACAATATGTCAAAATTAAAGGTGGCGTTTTTTTCCGACGACAAAAAACGTTCGTGCTGGAAACACTTCAGTTTAATATGTATGTGCCACACGGGGGGAAAAACGTAACGGAAAGAAACGTTCTGTGCTGATAGGAACGAGATGTTGGTGCTTTAGCATTACCCGGGGAACTAACATCGTACCCCGCAACCCGCAACATTATAATAATCAAGCATGGGGGCGCACAACCTTATATAGTAATTCAAGGGGGCTCCTGTATATTTTCTTTTGAGAAACACTGGTTTCAAAATATCAAATAGAATACAGGGTGACTGGGTGAGGTTAGTGAACCTTACCTTACTACATAAGAGAACCAGTTTTAAATAAGACTCAGCAGGTCATATTAGAATTATTTTACACACAGGGTGATTGCAAAACCGCTGATTTTTTACGCTTTTGGGAGAGAGGTAACCACACTAAAAAAGTGTCTGCCAAGTAGGTTAGCAGTGTGCGTTCCTGAGATTTCTCACCTTAACTCTTATGCCGCTCATATGATTTTGATGATTTTCTGGGATTGCCGGGGCAGGGGATCTCCGTGGCCCAGTTGTTATGAACATTGACTCTTGATCTGGAGGTTGAGTGCCGCTCGGGGCGAAGTTTTTCTGATAGAATTTTCTCATTTCCGGAATGGTATTGGATAAAAAGGTCTCTGGGGCATACATTTTTTTTAATTAAAAATAAACAGGGTAATTGTCCTTATGAATTCCTAAGAAATTCATTCAATCACTTAGAAACTTTCGTCAGTTGTTATACACATGTCTGAGAAGGTTTTTGTCTATAAACAAAACATATACTTTGTGGGCTGACTTCTGTGAGGACGCCTTCATGGATTTTTTCCCCAATATTTTAAGAACCGCTAGAGGTAAGAAAGGAGATGCTATATGTATGTCCATCAACGTTTTCTGACCACTTCAAATAATTTATTTTGTGGGCGCGGCCATATTAGGTAATTTTATTAAACATAAAAAATCGAATTGAACTCCCCTCCTGGTTGCGCCACTTTAATGTCAGTTAATTTTGATTTCAGTATTTCAAACCGGAATGGTTGGCTATCCTGAAGCCATGACGGACCCGTCTTATCATCGACAGATTTTAATTCTCACCTATCCTTTGATTGGAAATTATGGAGTGCCACCTTCGGACGTTGATCAATATGACATACTCAAGTAAGAAACATCAATGCGACCGAAAATAAAGGTTGTTTCGTAGTAAACTATTGACTCCCTACCGCCATACACTTGCTCAAATGGTGATTTCATTGTCTCAATTTTTTTTTAATTTACTCGAAAGTTTATAGTTTTTTCAGAAATTTTCGTTACACTTGTTCCACAGTCGAATGGGAAACACTTCCCTTCGTGTCCCTTTTCATTTTAAGGAACAGAAAGAAGTTACAGAGGGTAAGATCAGGTGAGTAGGGAGCGTTTCATGCCGTATTTTGTCTAACACTGCTTCATAGTGAGAACCGTGTGACCCCCCCCCCGCAGAAGCTCAAAAATCGGTATTTTTCTTTCAAATACTCTCACTCAATCTCTTCAATTTCCCTAGTAGAACACTTGGTTCATTGTTAAGCCTAGGGGAACAAATTCATCTACTATAGTAAGAAGCATTTGTCTTACTACTTTGTGAAGCAGTATCTACTATAGTAAGAAGCACTTGCTTAGTTTTATGTATACTAAACATCATAGGTCTGACTACTTTGTGATGCATTTGCTATAGTATCTGCTTTAGTAAGAAGCATTTGCTTAGTTTTTTGCATACTAAGTGTTAAATAAATATGCTTTTGAATTTGGAATTATGGTTTGGAAGAATAGACTGGTATTTTATTTTTATTTTCAAATATTTTCTTAGATCTCGAATTAGATTTTAGACTAGCTAGCGTCTATGGCAACTTGAATACATCAGTTCCCGTTAGATCACTGAAGTTAAGCAACGTCCAGCGAGGTTGTACCATGTGGGTGTCCACTTGAGTTCGCGGCCTCGTGATGCTGGCTATTTTTCCGGCCCAACCCAGGCTGGGTGAGGTCAATGTGGGTAGCTGGTTTGAAAGTTTCCAGCGAATGGAGGGTAAAACCCCTGTCTTGAATGACCAATAGATGTTAAAGAGACGTTGAGCCAAATTAAAAAATAATAATTTTAGACTGATTTTTTAAAAGTCTCTCTAAATTGGTGGCTAAATCCATTATTTTTGTTGACCACTATCTACTCTCACACTAGGGGTCGGGATGTTCCATTTGCTTAGTTTTTTGTATTTCATTCCTCACGATGCGATGGTTGATTCTGCGCACCAGGACAACCTGTAACACAAACATCGCAGGTTTAGAATAGAATATTTTTATTTAAAATTACAAGTTTTCGTTGCTGTGCTGTTTCCCAAGTTGTGTTGGTCATTTTTCCAACCTATTTCCACCCTTTTTCCAAGCCTGATCCTGAGAACATTTGATATTGAGAGAAACATCGCTACAACAACACGAATTTTTTTCATTTCAGATATTTCGAGTCTCACAAGATATGGATCTCTGGACTTATTGTTGGTGACATGTGTGATACGCCGTCGCATTGGAATTCAACGAAAACTTTATCCACTTGGCTTCGGGAAAACAATATTCCAGCCATTTCTAACATTGATACTCGTCAACTGACAAAACACATCCGTGAAAAAGGTGTCGTGTTGGGAAAGATAATACAAGGAGATGTTGATGGAACCTTACAGAAAGAATCATTAGTGTTTGACGATCCAAATGGATTTAATTTGGTGCAAGAAGTGTCAGTTAAGGTGAGTATCCTCGTCGGATCGAGAAAGTTTTTTTTTAAGACAGGGATATCCATCGAGGATCCAAATGGAGTTAATTTGGTGCAAAATGTGTCAGTTAGGGTGACTATCCTCCCCAGACCGAGAGAGATTTTTTTTAAAGATAGAGATCCCAATCGAGTTAGTTTATTGTAGTTTGGCGAAGGAAACAAATTTTGCTGGAAAAGGACATGTGCAAATGATTCCGAACTAAATTAAATAACAAAACAATAATGGAAGTTCATTTTTTGAAAGCAAAAAAAAGTTCTCGGTTTCAAGTACTACCAAACAAATGTGTACAAATGAGGCAGCTCGGCCGATATCAATGTCTTTAAAAAGGTGGGCTCCGGGTGCCAAAAGTACTATCAGATAACACTAAAATCTTAATTCCCCGCTTATCTACAAGGTGTTTGGCTATAAATGGGACCTCTGATTATGATGGGTATCTCAGATCAAATGAAACATCTTTTACGAAATTCGTTCGTGAGCCAGACGAAATTTTCGTTCGGTCACAAAGAACCCACCAAGCGACGTTGAAAGTTGTACAAAAATGACCTTCTCCACTCTGTAACTCGGCTATGCTTCGTCTGGCTCACTAACGAATTTCGTAATATTCGGGATCAGGGGTCCCATTTATATGATCTGCGATCCTAGAAATTTTGTTGAACTTTGGATCAATTAATCGATTAATCAG
The DNA here is from genome assembly GCA_012654025.1 of Pachypsylla venusta. NCBI lineage: Eukaryota > Metazoa > Arthropoda > Insecta > Hemiptera > Aphalaridae > Pachypsylla > Pachypsylla venusta. The sequence continues at coordinate 10,478,376 of CM022882.1, read as the reverse complement.
GAACTATATCAGCCACACACGATTATGAATGGCCTTTGATATCAAGAAACAAATCAACGCACTTGACCTGACCTTACATCTGCTACCTTCTAGTAGTGTTAATTGAGACCTGAAATGTTATTCATGTTAAATTTGGGTAATAATAAAATGAAATAGAGTGAATAAAATATTAACTTAGAAAGAAAGGAGTGAGATCACAACAAAAACATAAATTTGAAAAAAAGGCCAAGTCCCTATCCAAAAAATGTTGACGTATAAAAGTAGTGAGATCGAAAATATATTACGACTATGTCCCTTTACTGCCAGAATAAGTTTTTCATTCAAGATGATAATTTTTCTTTTCGACCATCTCAAACACACTCCTAATCTTTTTCCTTCTCTTTGGAAGAACTACCTCAATTTTCGTTATCATACGTGATTTCAAATTGGCAATTTTTCTTCTCCAACTGCTATTTGTATATTTATTTACTACATATTCATAAATGGGAGACCTTATAAAATTACATCACCTAAATATTGATAAAAAAAAACTTTCGAAAAAATGCGTGTAAAATAAAACAGAAAGCAACTCTTTTTGGCATGGCTCTGGGGCCCATGTCAATTATTAGCCTCCGAGATTGGATGTGTGATGACAACCAAACACTTTAGCCGCAAACAACAATAACTTCTTTAGCGCTGCATACTCATACATCCAGGTACCACCAGAAACGATGATGTCACTTTTACATACTTTCCGAAAGTGATGGTGATGGAGGGGTTGCTGTATGTTGATAATCTCGGCCCCTTTCATCTCCTCCAATAGTCATAGATGTCTCAAATTCATGAGGATGAGATTGTATGCGTTTGCTGGTTTTGAACTCACACCCTACTGTATGAGTTGGCTGGGTTTCAACCCACACCCTACTCTTAACCAGTCAGAGCATCTTACCACTACACCACCAACCCATTTTTGGTTCATGTTGTGGTTGTAGTAGCTGCTTCCACCATTCTACGCCTCATTAGCTACCGCTGTCAGTAGATCGAGGAATTGAGCAGCCTCAACTGGCTTCAGCCACAGTTCTATTTGTTGCAAAGGTGTTGGATTGTTCGGGGCATGTACAGTGTCGTGCGGAGATTGATTGCATTTGTCTTCAATTCCAGGATCAATTCTGTTCATGTAGTTGTTGAGTATTTTAGAGAAACCAGAGCGAAGCTGAGCAAGTATTGTCCTGGTTCCCCTGGGAAGATTCTTCTCATCTTGGGAGACTTCAGGTGGTTTGGCGTTTAGTACACGATTAGGATTATAGTTGTTTGTTTCTTGTCCTACTGATCGTGTATGCATTATTGTATGGAGTTGCCTAAGTGTTGGGCTTTCATGATTTGGTCCAATGAGATCAGTTATATCCACTTTTGACTGATTGATTCCAAAGATTCCCTATTGAAAATAATGTACAAATAGTACCTACCCTGTTATTCATTTTTCCTTTTCAGACTCCCATGACTTACAACCCCCAAGGTGACTACCACATTTGTATTATTGACTGTGGAATGAAATATAATCAGTTACGATGTTTTCTCAAACGTTCTGCCAAAGTTGACGTGTTACCGTGGAATCATCCTATTGATGTGAACAAATACGATGGCATATTTCTGAGTAACGGCCCTGGTGATCCTACAATGTGTGCTGAGACTGTTGCCAATATTTCCAATGCTATCAAATTTATGGAAAATAATGAAATGTATAAACCAATTTTTGGTATTTGTTTGGGACATCAATTATTATCTACGAGTATTGGATGTAAAACATATAAGTTGAAGTAAGTTAGAATAAGAAAACTAATTGTCAGTGCTATCGAATAAATACAAGAAATGAAAATGACGAAAACACAATACTTTATGTTCTACAATTTAAATCAGAGTAAGAAAACATTTAAAACACTTGGTAGAACTACAAGAAGTGATTCATTCACTTGACTTCATTAAGCTAAATGGCCTGAATGAAATCAACTGAATTATCTGTGAACACTTGAATAAGGTTTACTATTCCAGAAAATTCTATCCAAAAGTAAGATGTAGGTACACGCGTATAAAGAAGAAAAATGTGAATAACTCAAAAACACAGCTTTTCAAAAATATTGACGGGAATAATTTTTTTGGTTATTAGAACTAGAATCAGCTTCTTAGGTATTGTCAATATTAATACAGAAACTTTGTACATAATTTATTATTGCAAAGTGGCCACTTAAATATGTTACGTTACTCTCAAAAGCTTAATTAAACGCACCCACTACACCACTCAAATATGTACCACTTAAATTTGTTACGTCACTGTCAAAAGCTTGATTAACCGCACCCACTACACCACTTAAATATGTTACCTTACTGTCAAGCTTAATTAAACGCACCGACTACACCACTCAAATATGTACCACTTAAATTTGTTACGTCACTGTCAAAAGCTTGATTAACCACACCCACTACACCACTTAAATATGTACCACTTAAATATGTTACCTTACTGTCAAGCTTAATTAAACGCACCCACTACACCACTCAAATATGTACCACTTAAATTTGTTACGTCACTGTCAAAAGCTTGATTAACCGCACCCACTACACCACTTAAATATGTTACCTTACTGTCAAGCTTAATTAAACGCACTCACTACACCACTCAAATATGTACCACTTAAATATGTTACGTTACTGTCAAAGCTTGATTAACCGCACCCACTACATCACTTAAATATGTACCACTTAAATATATTAATATATTAGAGGCAAGTTTAATCTTATTTCAGTGAGTTATATTTGCTGTACTCATTGTTATTATGTATGGCGTTATGACTGAAAAGTCTAGGTAGCCAACGCCTTTGCAAGTTCTCATCCAAAAAATGTATTATGACGGCAAACATGGAATACAATTACGATGATGTTCATAAGAATTACTGTATGACGGCACTGTATTATGTATGATGGCAAACATGGAATACAAGTGCGATGATATTCATAAGAATTACTGTATGACGGCAAACATGGAATACAAGTACGATGATGTTCATAAGAATTACTGTTTCATCTTCTTCTCTTTCACAGATACGGTAACCGTGGACATAATCAGCCATGTATGTTGTACGGCACAGGGAAATGTTATATGACATCTCAGAATCATGGATTTGCTGTAGACACGGACAGTATACCTGAACAGTGGAAGCCTTTGTTTGTCAACGTTAATGATAATACGAATGAAGGAGTAGTCCACGAATCTTTGCCGTTCTTCAGGTAAAGTATTCCTTCACTACCTGGGGAAAACCTATTAGGATTTAAAATTTTGGGTGGGGGGTATTTTTTTTAGCAGTAAAATAATAAACGGATAAATTTTTTTGGGTATGAAGCTATTTTCAGGTGAGGCGGAAGTGTTTTTCAGATTCAAATCGAGGCCCATTTCCGTGTCGAGTTGATCAGACCATTAAATCTTGGTCCGGAGGTTGTGAGTTCGAATTCCGCCCAGACCGAAAATTTTCTGATCGAATTTCGTCGTTTCGAGAATGGTATGACTTTAAAAGGGAGTGTCCTTGCGAAACGGTTTCAGGACATTTTTTTTTTTAAAAAAAAACGACCTAGATTATCAAAAATTGTCATTCTGGACTGTCCCTGTATAATTTGCTTATTTTTTTTCAGTGTACAGTTCCACCCGGAACACACCGCTGGTCCTGAAGATTTAGAATTATTATTTGATATTTTTACAAATTCTGTTAAGAATTACAAACTAGGAATCAAGACAAATTCTATACGAAATGAAATTTACGATACTCTGGCCAAAGACGATGAAGAGGTCATTGCGAAATCTTTTGAAAAACCAAAAAAAGTTTTGATTTTAGGATCTGGTGAGTTTTTAAAAATATCAAACAAATCAATCAATATATATATATATAAGACCGCTGCTGCTCTAAATAACATCGGCCTAATTAGCATACCTCGTAAGTTAAAATCGTCAAAAAGTGGATTTTTGTTTCATTTGAAAGGCACGTACATCCTACATAGCGTGTAAAAACATCACTTTTGTGTAATCTGAATAATTAAAGTCAGGAGAAGAAAAATGAGAGAACGTGATCTAGAAACCATCATAAGTCCATAGACCATCCCGTAACTTCTAGAACTTGGAGGAGAAAACATCGTTAGTCATCCAGAGCCCAAACGGAGGGCTCTATATTTCAGTTATACCTAATTTTTTGGGTTGAACATTCCTTCTACCAAATTTTGTTATTATTGAATATATTTTGACTGATGTGTGATGTGTCTTCTGCAACTTACGAGTTTTGCTAAACAGACCGGCCGACAATAAGTTGTGTTTTGCTATTTCTTTTATAATTGTCATCATGCATCCAATCTCGGAGGATAATAATTGACATGGACCTCCAGAACCATGTTAAATTACACCCCCCTCCCCCCCCCAAAAAAAAACATTTGGTGTGCAAAAAACGTCAACAAAATGTTCCTCAACACAAAAACATTAAATTCACGTAGTTCGTCTCTCTCCAAAAAAAAATTCCTGAAAATTGTAGGCAGAAAAGAAGTGATATCATATAAGTGCCAAGTTTATGTCACGTATAAACAATGTCCCACAAAGGAGGTGATATCATATGAGCGCCAAGTTCTTGTCAACTGAAAATTATTTACCTCCAAGTATATGCGAGAGCTACAAACAAAAACTACAATCAATTTTTTTTTACCCAAGGCACTTGGCGCACATTTTTCCGAATAATAAAATTCATGTCTATCTATTGTCTAATAACTATTCACTGCAAGTACAGGTGATCACATATTCACGTAAAATTTGCCCAAGTAAAAAAACACTTCATAGAACTACTATAATTTTTCGTTTCTAGGTGGTCTCTCTATTGGTCAGGCCGGTGAATTTGACTATTCTGGATCTCAAGCAATTAAAGCTCTTAAAGAATTAAATATTCAAACAGTATTGATCAATCCAAACATAGCCACGGTCCAGACATCACAAGGATTAGCAGATAAAGTTTATTTTTTACCTATAAATCAGGTTTATGTCGAACAGGTGCGTAACTCTTTTCCTCTATTTCACACGGAAGCATCAGGTAGAGAGAAGCATATCCAGATGTCCTTTTTCTCCTTTGTTGTTGTTGTTAGCGTTCTTAACGGCTCTCACTGTGTCTCCAGGCCAAGAAAGGCGGCCTCTCCAACAGGATCTGCCCATAATGCTGGCGGCTCTAGATTAGTTGGGTTTGATGGATAGTTGCCGGCTGCTCATGATTTACATCATGAGCAGCCAGCATACATAGATGACAACGATCAGATACTTCAGGGTTTAGCAAGGATTTATATACCAACTCTTTGACGAAGTATCTCTGGGTCCAACGGAGGAAAAACACAGTGTGTGAGTTGTCGTCGGAACGGTGTTGATGGTCTTTGGCCATGCCGGTACGAAGAACCAACCATCTTGGGGGCCTATCTCCATTGTTGTTAACATTTGCGACGACAGTCCCAAAAGGCTGACTCCGAATTATTATTTTATGTTCTGAGTTGGTAAGATCTGCATGCAAATAAATGGTTTTATTTTGATCTACAATTTTCGCATTTTTTGTTTGATTGATTTTAACTCCACTTTAACTAAAGATATGATTCAATGTGAGATCTGAATAGCAACATTTGTAAGATAGGAAAGTACTTATATACCGTTTTGACTTGATTTCCAGTGAAAAATAGAAAACAGGGGTAGAGGTCGAGTGATGTAAAAGTGTTGTTAGAATTGTCAGACCAAAACTTTAGTATTTTAGGTATATTAGTACTTACGAAAAAAAAGTTTTTTGTTCCTTTATACTATTTTTTTTATCTGAAGCCAAGAATTCTTAGGGTTTCATCGGGAAAATTCGAGATGAAAATTCCTAAAGATGGCGGATCTCGAACACGAACTGAAAACGGCAAAAACTCATTAGAGTATGCTTCTACTTAGGTACATATAAAAGTATATTTAGTGCCAAATCAGATAAAAGATTTATTTGTGTATTATTTTTATTTCAGGTCATTCAATCTGAAAGACCAGATGGTGTTTTGTTAACATTTGGTGGCCAAACAGCTCTAAATTGTGGTGTGGAATTAGAAAAATCAGGCGTTTTCAAAAAATATAAAGTGAAAATTTTGGGTACTCCAATACAATCTATAATTGATACCGAAGATAGAAAAGTATTTGCTGACAAAATTAATAAAATAAATGAAAAAGTAACTCCAAGTCGAGCTGTGTACAGTGTCGAAGAGGTAAGTAGTACCTATTGGGTGTCACGAGACGTCGCGTGACCAGGAAAATAAATCTCGAAAATCTCGAAGCCCAAACTGCTAAAAGAACCCTAGCATCTGCAATTTCTGCCGTAATTGGTACTTCAGTATTTTATGAATGTTAATAAGTCACCGTCAATGTAAAAAAGGCAACGGCAAAATTATTTCACTAAGAACTAGGTATGCATAATTTGGACAAAAATATTCGAACAGTTCTTAGCGACGTTATTTGTTCCTGATGTAGCAATGTTCCTCTTAAGATCAACATTTTTGCAAAAAATGGTAGAATTAGGTTGATTTGAGTTTACTGAAAAGGGTTTGATGGCCGTTGGTACTAAAACTATGATGGTATCCGTTCCATTCGAGATTCGCGAAAAGTTATACAGGGTGTATCAAAAATAATGTCGGCGGCTGTGCATCGGAGACTGAGGCTACCTACCGGCGTGTACGGGACGTTATCTTGTTTCATTTGATTGGTGGTAAATGGCGCTCTTATCAAAGTGGGGATATCGCCGAGTGATTGATAGTTACGTTTAATCAATAATTGCAGTGCAGCGGACAATTTGACAGCAATTAATTCGTCCTCACGATGTCCGGTTCTATGCACCGGGACGACCTGGAGCGCATACCTTTACACTCTTTACATTTACAGCCAAGGGCCATCAAAATCTTTTCGTTAATCTCATATCAATCTTTTTCTACCATTTTAATTAATCATGCATCTATAAATGAAAATGGGAAAAACGGTTGATTTTGTGAAAAACCCGCTAAACAACTTTTGTGAAAAACAACAATAAATATGTTATCACTTTTTTTTAATTTGTTTATTATTATTTCACTTTTTTAATTTTTAGGCTGTAAAAGCTGCCAAAGATTTGGGTTATCCAGTTTTAGTAAGAGCTGCTTTCGCATTAGGTGGACTTGGATCGGGATTCGCAAATGACGAAGTTGAATTAAAGAAATTGGCCATCGCAGCACAAGCTCATTCGACTCAGTTGATTATTGACAAATCTTTGAAAGGTTGGAAAGAAGTGGAATATGAAGTTGTGAGAGATGCGTATGACAACTGTATCACGGTGAGGCGTTACAAATAATTTTATTGTTTTCAGCCAACTTTTGGTTTCATTGAAGACCCAATGGTATAACATAACCCTGTTCCCACTAATCCCACTAACACTTCAATTTTTTTTTTTTTTTTTTGTTNTTTTTTTTTTTTTTTTTTGTTATGACGCTTTTCGTCATTATATTTAAATTGGAGTGTTCCTATTATACACTTTTTTCTGTATACGTAAAAAAAAAAACACATTTTATTTTGACGTAGTATCTTGTCACTGAAAACGTTGCGATAAAACAAAAAAACGTTCGATGATCCAGTGGCATGTGTAATTAAATGGAGAGGTTATGTTTGCACTTTTGTCTCTCCTTTCAGTGAGCTTTGAGATTTTGTAAGAAGACTGATGAATATTATGAACTTTAGTTTCTAAGTTGAAACACAACCGTCTCGTGTTTTATCGTCCACATAAAAAAGTGAGGGAACATTACAATAACTCTTAACTCATGATCAAAAACTCTTATCTTAGAGTATTATTTTGTTAAGTGGGAATGAGGTAACATAACAATAACTCTTAACTCAAGATCAAAAACTCTCATTTTGGCCCTTTATGTGGCGGTGTCGGAATGGTTTACACATGGAGGGTCTTTTCTTGTGGGAATAGAGTTTGTTTGTGGTAAGACCCAACTACCTTTTCACAGGAGCTTCATTAACTAATAGTTTCTTAATTCTTCTACCAAACCATATCTTTTAACTCTGGTAATGCCGCCACTGGTTGTTACTCACATTAAAATAGCTACTCTGAATAGCTAATTTTTAGTGTTAGGTTTAGCCATGGTGCATCTAGGTTGTTTATCAATCAGTTAGTATACCAACTGGATTTGCGTAAAGGTTTAGATTGCAATCTATTGACATACTCTTTTCTTTTCAGGTGTGCAATATGGAGAATGTGGACCCCCTTGGCATCCACACTGGAGAGTCTATTGTGGTGGCTCCTAGTCAGACATTATCTAACAGAGAGTACAACAGATTAAGAACTACTGCTATCAATGTTATACGTCACTTTGGTGTAGTTGGAGAATGTAATATCCAATATGCTGTCAGTCCATTCAGTGAGGAGTACTATATCATTGAAGTAAGTACGATAATATCCAATATGAACATTTGAAGATTAACCAGAAATCAATATGTCACTTATAATCCGAATTACGAGAATAGTGTGTACAGCAAAATATGCTTTAAATAATATTTTGACAGGAGGGGAGGCAACGATGTCGATGTTATAAATGTTATAGGTATACATTCAAATAAGAAATATTATTGAAAATGTTTGTAGTCATTTTGAAATATATTAATTTCTAAATAATTTTGTATCGACTACAAGTATATTGATAAGTCACGATCGCTTTCGTCTGTTACGGCATCCTGGTGAACTGAGACTAGGCTGACTGTGTATGGTTGAGATTGCCTGGCATAATGATGGTAGTGGGGATATATATTTTTTTACAGAAATTATTATAGGTATTTCTAAATAATTAGAATTATCCAATTCATTTTTGGGCTCTCTTTGGCTACCAGAGGACTCATGGCGGCATTTTTTTTAGTGAAGTCTACAGTTCACAGATTCCGGCGGAAGACGAAACCAAGTATTCTCGTGAGAGTAATGTCTCATCCAATCTGTTCTTCTCTATTTTCAGGTTAACGCTCGATTATCCCGAAGTTCAGCTTTGGCTAGTAAAGCCACTGGCTATCCTTTGGCATATGTCGCTGCCAAGTTGTCTCTTGGAGTATCTTTACCTAACATCACCAACTCTGTCACGGGAACCACAACGGCATGTTTCGAACCAAGTTTGGACTACTGTGTAGTCAAAATGCCAAGATGGGACCTGAATAAATTTAGTCGCGTATCAACTAAGGTAAAGTGAATTTTGGATCCTATGTGAATACTAGGGTCCGGGCTGCGTCAAGGTAAATTTCTATGAGGAGTTCAGGGGCGGATGCAGGTCTGCAGTTAAGGGGGGGGGGAATCAAGATTTAATGATTATTGAAAGAAAATGATCTTGATGTAGTCAACTGAGATATCTGCGAGCACTAGATGACCGACCCCCTGTATCCGCTACTGATTTTTTTTTTTAAATTGACTAAACGCCATTATCACTAGTGACTTACATAGTCATAAGGTTTGTGGTTCAAAATTAAATTGAAAAAGTGCGCGATAAAAGTATATTTAAGACACATAGAAAAGATACAAAATTATAAAACAATGTTACAAATTTATGTTGCCGATGAAGATCTAGAAATACATAATTTGATTTTACGGTATTCATTCGGGAAATAGGTCGGTTAACAATCCAGCTCAAACGAAAGTTTTTTTTTTTTACGTTTCTCTCAAAGATATGTTTTTTTATAGGGGGGAGGGGGTTGATAACATTTTTTTGTCAAACATTTAGTGTGGACCAATATAGCTTTCCCGCCATCTCATCTTATAGACGAACTTACTTTTTTTTAAAAAAAAATATGAAATTTATATGGAGAAGGCTAGTCGCCAGTCCTTTATTAAAAATTTGGACCAAATCGGACCATCTATTTAGGAGAACATGTTGTTTTGTGTGTTCACACTATTAGCTAGACCTGGATACGAAGCGCGAGTATGTCACCCTCAAGTAACATCTTACAATTTGAAGTATGACCTATTTTTCGTCATAATTGGACTGAGAAAAAATAACACCTTCCAAAATTCAGGTGTTTTTTTTAAAAAAAAAAAAAATCTCTGCTTAACTACCCGTTAACATCTATTGATCATTCGAGACGGGAGTTTTACCCTCCATTAATTTCTTTTTCTCAGATTGGAAGTTCAATGAAATCAGTTGGTGAAGCCATGTCTATTGGAAGAAATTTCGAAGAAGCATTTCAAAAAGCTTTCCGTATGGTTGATGAAACTGTTATTGGATTTGATCCCTATTTGAAATGTGTTAACAATGATGAACTATCAGAACCAACAGACAAACGTATGTTTGTACTAGCAGCTGCTCTTAAACAGAATGAAACCATTGATAAACTTTATGAATTGACTAAAATAGACAAATGGTTTTTGTATAGAATGAAAAATATTATTGAAATATTAAATCAATTGGAAAGTTATAAATATCAGAATTTGTCTGTAGATTTGTTGAAAAAATGTAAACAGTTAGGGTTCTGTGATAAACAAATAGCAAATGCTATTGAATGTACAGAGCTGATGGTGAGAAAAATGAGGGAGGAGAATAATTTAACACCGTTTAATAAACAGGTAAGGTCACTACCGGACTTCTGTGAATTCAGCCAGGCTGTGTATGTATATATCGGAGACACAGAAAAGATGTGGAATGTTATAACCAAATGCTCGAGTAGCTGTTTGGTGGACAGTTTAGAGTTCAGTCATACTTATAACCCTCGTTGGGTCAAATCGCGTTTTTTTTTTTTTCTTTCTTAACGTCTCTTTCATATCTATTGGCCATTCGAGACGGGGGGTTCTACTCTCTATTCGCTGAAAACTTACAGACCAGCTACCCACATTGACCTCACCCATCTTGGGTTGGGCCGGAAAAATAACCAGCATCACGAGGGCGCGAACTTGCGTAGACACCAATTTTGTAAAATGTCGATGGACGTTGCTTAACTTCAGTCATCCCTCGGGAACTGGTGTATTCAGTTTGCCTTAAACGCTAGATCTAGTCGTGTTTTAATAATTTGTTTTGGTATTGAGTGGTGGTTTTGAAATTCATGGATAAAGTTAGTTGGAATAGGCTTCATTTTGGTGCAGTAAATTATTAGTCATTATGAATAGTGCCTTGGTTAATAATTGTTTTATTTAATGTGCGAGACGTGGATGGGAGTACCCCTCGCTCTATGCCCCATTACGGCGATCTCTGATATTTATTTCGTCGTATTATTATTATGTCACTATTTTTGTGAGCCTAAGTGCTATGGGAAGTTAATCTAAATTATTATTGCTGGTTTATTGTTCCAGATTGATACTGTGGCCGCAGAGTATCCAGCTCAAACAAACTATCTCTATCTAACATACAACGCTACATCTCATGATCTCCCAGAACCAAGCGAACATATTATGGTCATTGGATCAGGCGTGTACAGAATAGGCAGTTCTGTAGAATTTGATTGGTGTGCGGTCGGTAAGAGCAACAATCAAATTTTAGATAGGTAGCCATTTCTTTTTTATTATGTCCAAAAATCCGTGATGATCGGTAAGAAGAACAACCAAATTTTAGATAGGTGGCTGTTTCTTTTTTATTATGTCCAAAAATCCATGATGATCGGTAAGAAGAACAACGAAATTTTAGATAGGTAGCCGTTTTTTTTTATGATGTCCAAAAATTCATGATGATCGTTCTTTGTTGCATCTTCAAATTCCAATCCGTTCTTGAGATATCTGGGTGGTTCGAAATTTCGCAAACATGTACGAGATATAAAATTGAAGACTTAGGGATAGTTTTTTTTATTAAGAGTTGATTAAGCATTTTGTGATTTCTGGTAGATATTCCCCTTTCCCATGACTATTCCGGGATTTTCAGGAACAGTGATTTATTTCATGATCAGTTGGGTAATGGACCAAGTTATCAACTACCTATAAAAAAAATGTATTAATATTTGTGTTAAGGCACAATATTTCATTGTCACAAACTAGATGTGCAAGCATTACATGGGCCACTACATTAAACAATCTCTGTATCATACATTTCTTTGCTCTGGTAATACAGCCACTGGTCGCTACAAACATTAAAGTAGCTACACAATTGTTCTCACAAGGCTGAGTACATCCAAGCAAAGTTCTGAAAGAATCCGGTTTTGCCAGAATTCGAATTCGAGTCCCCCGCGTGCAAAGCCAGTGCGATATCTACTAGGCAACGGAGGCTGCTAATCTAGTGTTTTATGTTATAAAACACTGCCAATTTAGCACGTGGGTTTATTATTTTACTCTTGTGGACTCTGGCTATTCTAAAAAAATACCTCTCTCAAAAAAATTTGATATTTTACTCTTCAAGTAGAATCCAAAAATCGATAACATTTTTTGGACATTACATTTTTTTATTTGATTTTTTTTAAAAAAATTATGTACCTTGAAACGTAAAATATCAAATTCTGAGGGAGTTATATTTTTTTCGCGTCGATTCCAAAGATTCTAATGAACCAAAATTAATGTTTTGTTTTCATTCTTTACAGCGTGCATTCAAGAACTTGGCCGTCTTAAGAAAAAAACAATTATGGTGAATTGTAATCCAGAAACGGTTAGCACAGACTACGATATACCCGATCGACTTTATTTCGAAGAAATCTCATTTGAAGTTGTAATGGATATTTATAATAGTGAGAACCCAGAGGGAGTTATTCTCAGTATGGGAGGACAATTGCCCAATAATATAGCCATGGATTTGTATAGACAAAATGCACGGATTCTGGGTAAGCTATATTACGTATATTAGGACCGATAAAGTATTAAGGTAAATCATCCCGAATAGAACAAAAATTTAATAAACTGGCTTAATTTAACTCACGTGGCTAAGAGACGGCGAAAATCTAGCGCTAGTGTAATTAGAAGAAGAGAGATTTGGAGTTCGTATTTATTATCCGCTTTTTGCTAAAAGGTGATTGGGCCCGGTTTTGATAAAAGGTAATTATTTTGGGCCCCAGGCCGCCCAAGACCTTATTGTAGCCCTCGCGATGACTGGCTCTTAGCACCAAGACGACCTGGAACGCACCATCACAGATCCATCCAAGGGTCATCAAAACCTTTTCGGTTTCATTATATCGTCCTATTTTTGTTCATTCACACTACATAGCATTTATTCAGTGGTTATGGCTATTATTATTTAACAAATTTATATTAGACATCCTATTGGAAACTTTAAAAAACACTACTTACCGTTATTTATGACGAGGATTGACTTACATTTTTTTTTTTACATCCACTACATTTGTTGTAGGTACATTGTATTTCTATGTAAGTGAATCTTCGTCATAAATAACGGTAGTGTTTTTTTAGGGTTATGGCTACATTAAACGAGTGAAAGGGATATGACAATGCGCGAAGGTACAGTCGCATCCCCTCCACATACGTTTAAGCCTTCATTTTGTGATTGGTAATACTCAGGGATAAGTATCATATTATTCCAAACCTGGATGTAAAATTCGACGAAATAGCTGATTTTAAGAGGAACTCAGTTTAATCATGACCTCAGATGGTTGGTCCTTCGTACCGGGGCAACCTAAGCATTAAAATATATTTGGCCAAAGACCATCAATACAGCAATGCAAACCTACATCATCTCACAGGAATCATCTTCATTGTGATGATTTGCTGTGATGAAGGTTTTTTTTTACCAATATCATTGGTTTTAGTCTTCTTTGGTTTGTAATTGATGCTACTACAACTAGGTATATCTAGTTTACAAGAATTTCTAATTAATTTTGTATCGACTACAATTAAGTTGATGAGTTCGTCTGTTAAAACATCTTCTAGTGAACTGAACTAGAAGATGTCGTAACAAACGAAATCGTGACTCATCAATTTAATTGTAGTCGATACAAAATTAATTAGAAATTCTTATATTTCAAAATGACTACAAACATCCTCAATAATATTTCTTATTTGAATATCTAGTTTAATAATATGAGATCTGTAGCATATAACTTGTTGGTTTATTGGCTTTTTTCAGGTACTTCACCCGAAAGTATTGACGGTGCTGAAAATCGATACAAATTTTCTCGAATGTTGGATCGAGAAAGTATATCACAACCAGAATGGATTGAAGCAAACGATTTACAAATGGCAATTGAGTTTTGTTCTACTAGATATCCTTGTTTAGTTCGTCCATCCTATGTATTGAGTGGGGCCGCCATGAACGTTGTTCATAATGAGCAAGACTTAGAAGGTAAGAATAGATAGCAGTCTCAGGGACCTATTTCATATGAAACTAGCTGTTTCAGATTCGCTACAAAGGAGATTAGGGGAGAGCATGTGTTTCAGTCCACCCTGCATATTTTAGCCTTTCAAAAACATAAATTTCCCGTTTATGTGTTTTGCCAGGGGTCTTGGAAGCATGGCCGTTCTAGGTGGTTAGTGATTTCTAAATTTTATTTCGTTCCATCCTGGGTTCCAATTGGTACTTCTGAAATAATTAGTCATAATTTTGCTAACTATTTCTTAAATAAAAGATTAAAGGGCTTCCAGTCTCTTTGAGTTGATATGTTATCGGGACAAAATTCATGATATCGGACTGTGCCTTGGCCTATTTAATCAATAAATTGGTAATTTGGCCGTAACTCGAAAACGGTTTGTCATTTTTTTTACTTCTGATAATTTTCCTGAGGTCCTAGACTATGAGTTGAGGGAGATAGGTATTCCCATCAATTTTTTGCTATCTGCGAACGTTTGGGCTGTGGTATTGGAACAGACAACCCCCCAAACATAGATGGCTTCAAAAACACCCAATTTATATATTTCGGATTTTANCTCGAAAACGGTTTGTCATTTTTTTTACTTCTGATAATTTTCCTGAGGTCCTAGACTATGAGTTGAGGGAGATAGGTATTCCCATCAATTTTTTGCTATCTGCGAACGTTTGGGCTGTGGTATTGGAACAGACAACCCCCCAAACATGGATGGCTTCAAAAACACCCAATTTATATATTTCGGATTTCAACCCCCCAAACATGGATGGCTTCAAAAACACCCAATTTATATATTTCGGATTTTACTCCAAATCCATTCTTGATATTTCAAAATCGTTACTTGCCACTTTATCATTTTTTTTAGGATATCTTACTAAAGCTTCTCTGATAAGTCCAAACCATCCGGTTGTGATTTCCAAATTCATTCAAGATGCCAAAGAAATTGATGTAGACGCCGTGGCAAATAATGGTGTGGTGTTGTGTATGGCAGTCTCTGAACACGTTGAGAACGCAGGAATACATTCTGGCGATGCAACACTTGTCACACCTCCTCAGAACATCAATAATGTAACTTTGGATAAAATTAGACGCATCGCAGCCCGAATTGCGTGGGAACTTGGTGTCACAGGTAAATCTGACAAACTAGACTTAATTACTTTACTTTCCCTGTCAGGTATATTCTTGTGCTTTCAGCAGGTACGTGACAACAGCAACGCCTGTATTATTAGCTGCTACAAGGTCTATTTCACAATTCCGTATACTACCACACATTAGGAGAATTTACATTCATTCACTTTCGCTCTGAGTGGGTTCAAGTTTTTCCATACCGAATATTGTAGTTAATGCCCATTCGCATGTACTTCCAAATGTTTGCCAAATTCTTGCTCCCTTAGTTGCAACCTTCTTAAAAATGACTATTGACCTAAAATAAAAATTATACGTAATTTCTTTTAAAGAAATTTTGGGAAAAACCAAAATATCTGTAATCTTAAAAATCCAAGCAAAAACTGTACATGTGGACGTATTTAAGACGGAAAGGAGATGTTTGACACGAGAGGGCCTTCAGAAATATAGTCCGTGAAAAGAGTGTTTACATTTTTCTACTCGCTTGAATGCCGATTGCATTGTACGTTTTTCTTTAAAAAATGTATGATCCGGAACCGCTTTCGCATTACTTCAGTGCAAATAGTAAGTACTTATGTACACTTTTTGTTCTCTTTTCAGGTCCATTCAACATGCAGTTGATCGCTAAAGATAACGAATTGAAAGTCATTGAATGTAACGTGCGTGTGTCCCGATCTTTTCCATTCGTTTCTAAAACGTTGGATTTAGATTTTGTTGCATTGGCTACTCGCGTCATTGTCGGACAAGATGTTGCTCCAGTTGATGTCCTCTTTGGCAAAGGAAAGGTTGGAGTCAAAGTGCCTCAGTTTTCATTTTCAAGATTAACAGGTGCTGATGTTACACTTGGAGTGGCGATGGCATCCACAGGTAATTTGAATTTGTGTACAGTCAGAGTCTATCGCGGAACTATAAATTCACAGGCGATTGGTTCTATGCACCAAGTCCTTTGAGATCCAATTATGCACCAGAATTTGGGGGNNNNGGGGGGGGGGGGGGGTGATGAACCCATGCATCACATTTTTTTCAATATTATTTTTTAGGAGAAATAAAGATTGTATTAGTGTTAACGTACAGTAGTAAAAATGCCGTACAGTACCTACTGTTGTGTGAATACTCAATTACGGGTATTTTTTTTTTCCATTCTTTTTTCTAGGTGAAGTAGCCTGTTTTGGAGACAATATATACGAAGCTTATTTGAAAGCTATGATAGCAAGTACTGCATTTACAATGCCAAAGAAAGCCGTTCTATTGTCTGTAGGTGGAATCAAACAAAAAGAAGAACTTCTGGATTCAGTACGAATTCTAGAAAAACTATCTATTAAATTTGGTTTCCAAATATATGCAAGTAGTGGAACAGCTGACTTCTATAGTGTCAAAGGTATTGTAAACCAAATGAAGGAAAGACAATTTTTTGAGAAATGGGGAATACTTCTCTCTTTTTTTTTTTTTGTCTGTTTCACGTTGTTTCTGAATCCGTCGATCGATGTTCTTCAGCCAAACCTTTACTTACGGTTGATCTTACATACGAGCTCTGTTAGAAAAGTATCCGACATTCTCGAATACTAGATGGATTTGAATTTAGCGCGCTTCCCTGACCCAACCTTGAACTTCCTTGACAAGGTTCGCATGTATGATTTTTATTCAGATACTGTCAAGCAGTTTTCAAGTGACGAAGTGTGTAGTAGTGCTGTAACATTTACCTGCAGTGTTCGCTTTTTAGTGCAAGTAAATGGAACAGTGCTACTGCATTATTTTTTGCCAGAAACTAGCTGATAGCCAGGTGGAAGCCATTCGGAATATTCAGACGGCTTTCGTTGACGATGCTATGGGCCTCACTTAGATTTAGGAGTGGTGCAATCGGTTTAAAGACGGTGGCACATTGGTGGAGAGTGTGCCACGCAGCCAGGTGGAAACCATTCGGAATATTCAGACGGCTTCTGTTGACGATGCTATTGGCCTCACTTAGATTTAGGAGTGGTGCAACCGGTTTAAAGACGGTGGCACATTGGTGAAGAGTGTACCACGCAGCCAGGTTAAAACCATTCGAAATATTCAAACGGCTTTCATTGACGATGCTATGGGCCTCACTTAAATTTAGGAGTGGTGCAACCAGTTTAAAGACGGTGGCACATTTGTGGAGAGTGTGCAAGCAGCCAGTTGGAAACCATTTGAAATATTCAGATGGCTTTCATTGACGATGTTATGGGCCTCACTTAGATTTACGAGTGGTGCAACCGGTTTAAAACGGTTGCACATTGGTGGAGAGTGCCACGCTCTTGTCTGCAATGAACATGGCGAAATGACCATGTCATTGCTAAAGTGAAGGCTGCTTTTCAGGAACGTTGTCTGATTATCCTAGAAATTGTAAAAGAGATTGCATCAGTAATTTTTGGGCGTATTCTAGTGTGACCGAAGATTTAACCATGAAGAGAGTGGCGGCGAGCGAAAGTCATTCTCTCATTTAATTTGCACTGACGAGAATACTTCACACTACGTTACTCAAACGCTGTTCGACGCAACTGACGCTAGCGGCAGTTGGTAAAAAAATCACACATACGCAGACCAGCATCACGAGGACGCAAAACCCACGTGGTCACGCGCCAAGTAAAACCTCGCCAGACGTTGTCTGAATTCAGTGATCTTACGAGCAATGGCGTATTCAACGTGCCATTGACGCTGACTAACTGACTTATTTTTCTTTGAAGGTATTCGTGGTATCAAAATTGTTGATCATGAATGGAGATTTGAAAATATCGGCGAAGATGTTTCCAATATGAATGGCGAGTTAAATAGTCTGGCTGATTATTTAGCCAAGAAACATTTTGATTTAGTTATTAATATTCCACTTAGAAATGGTGGTGCAAGACGGATATCATCATTTACTACACAAGGATATCGGACGAGACGATTAGCTGTGGAATACTCTGTGCCGTTAGTCATTGATTCAAAGTGTGCGAAACTGTTGATTCAGGTAGGTTCTCCTCTCGCTCTCTCCCTCTTCCACGTTATTAACATGCTTCACAGGGCGTTTTTTTTTTTTTTTTTTTTTTTTTTTTTTTTTTTTTTTTTTTTTTTTTTTTTTTTTTTTTTTT
>CM022882.1:10415073-10459797 GCA_012654025.1 Pachypsylla venusta | reverse complement strand
AAAAAAAAAAATATGTCTTTAGAAAATTTATATGTTTCATTTTTTTAAGGAAAGATTTTTCAAATTAAATTTTTATCATTCGTTCTTTCACGTGAGAGAGAGAGAGAGTTGAAATTAATTTATTCAATTAATTCAAACAGCATATCTCGAGTGAAAAAGACGAAAATTAGATTTGAAAAATCATTCTCTCAAAATATACTAATTACAAATATGACAATATTGTGAAATAAAAATGATTATATTTTGAGGTGCGTATACCAAAGGCCCTCACTGAAACCTAATGCTAAGCCTACGATGAGTACGATGTCTGCCCATCAGACTGTCACAGGGTTTTCTAACACAGAGGTAGCCAGTAGTATTTATACAGAAATAGATTGTACATAATCCTTAATCATGGCAAATTAAAAAAAAAAAACTTCCAATTTAGCACATGGGTTTATTATTTTACTTACATATATATCGACAGTGGCTATTATTTTTTTGTATACACAACTCTTTTCTCATTCGTTGGAGATAAGACTGACAAACTCAGAGTTCCATTTTTACTTTCTCTTCCTATAGAAGATAAAGTATCATATTATATTCATATTATATTGTAAAGTCCCAATGAAAACCTACACAGATTGTATGACGTCACACAAACTAGTTAACTTATTTAGTTTGGTATATTTATCTGTATTTGTATATAAAATAAAGTAATCGTGCAGAAATTTTAGACATTTTTTTTTATTTTTGTTGATTCTAAATCGGTACATTTTGAAAATAGTTTGTTATATATATCAAGCTTAATGAGATCCCAATAATATTCGTTATATGCCAGTTATTTAGTGTGGTATATTTATCTGTATTTGTATATTCATATTCCAGTCCATGTGGAAGTGTAATTGTAAAGTCTCAATGAAAACCTACACAGATTGTATGACGTCACACAAAATAGTTAAATTATATAGTTTGGTATTTTTATATTATTTATCTGTATTTGTATATTCATATTCCAGTCCATGTAGAAGTGTAATTGTAAATTCCCAATGAAAACCTACACAGATTGTATGACGTCACACAAAATAGTTGAATTATTTAGTTTGGTATATTTATCTGTATTTGTATATTCATATTCCAGTCCATGTGGAAGTGTAATTGTAAAGTCCCAATGAAAACCTATACAGATTGTATGACGTCACACAAAATAATTAAATTACCAGGATTTATTGATGTTCATGTTCACGTCAGAGAACCAGGTAAGTGGTGTTTTTTTCTTCAAAAAAATTCTTGCTGTATTCTGATAATTAGTTCGTCATCATTAGCTATAGGTACTGTGTGTTTCAGAATTTATTAACCGCTCAAAGCAAATATTTTGAGACTTCGTACTACCAATAGAGCACCGTATGTTTTTTCACTGCAAATATAATCATTGGCCCTATCGCCCTACTGCATTCGTTACTTACTGTCTATTACTTGAATTACAAAACATTATCTTCCTCTCCTTGACCAGGTGCTACTCACAAAGAAGATTATAGTTCATGCACTGCTGCAGCCTTGGCAGGAGGAGTAACATTGATTTGTGCGATGCCAAATACTTCCCCAGCTATAACAGATTCGGAAGCATTCCTCACTGTAAAAAAGGTAAGGAAGATTAAACAGTTATCAAGGCCTAAGAATGATGTCAAATATTTACCTATAGTTTGTATTTCTTGAGTTAAGACCACAGAAATAAACTCTTTGATAACACTTACAGCCACCCGAAATCTCTTGAAAGCGGATTGGAATTTCGAAAAACGCTAAATCACGTATTTCTTAATCCCAAAGAGAAATCTTTATCGGGAGGTCAAAAAATTGTTGTGCATTTTCAAATTTAAATTTTTAAATAGAACTGCCCTTTTTTTTAATATATATTGGTTTAGGTTCAATAATGAACCTTTAGAATCGTCACAAAAAAAAAATATATATATATATTCTCACGTGAAAATTTGGTATTTTACGTTTCAAGGTTTCAAGGTACGTAGAATTCAGAAATAGAATGAAAAAATCCGTTTGTTCGCCATACGCTGTGATGGTCATTTGTGCCACTTAGCTTTGACCGATTTTGATGAAATTTGGTATGTAGGTCTCATTTGGGGTCTTATTGTGCCCCGAAACTGCGTGACATATTGGGCGTTGACGAAAAGGTGTGGGGCGCAGTTAGACCCTAAAAGGGACTTACATAACAAATTTCATCGTAATCAGTCAACGCTAAATGGCAAAAGTACCCTTCACGGCGGACTAAGTGCGGAATACAGGGGGCGGCGAAAGGCGGAGGATCGGATTTTTTTTTATTCAAGTGGTAATTTTTTTAGCCAGTAAAATAATTGACTCATGTGTCACGTTGGCTCAAAGTACGTAGAATTCAGAAATAGAATAAAAAAATTCGTTTGTTCGCCGTTCGCTGTGATGGTCATTTGTGCCACTTAGTTTTAACCGATTTTGATGAAATTTAGTATGTAGGTCCCATTTGGGGTCTTATTGTGCCCCGAAACTGCGTGATATATTGGGCGGTGACGAAATGGTGTGGGGCGCAGTTAGACCCTAAATGGGACTTACATAACAAATTTCATCGTAATCAGTCAACGCTAAATGGCAAAAGTGCCCTTCACGGCGGACTAAGTGCGGTATACAGGGGGCGGTGAAAGCATGCGCGGGGGGGGCACAATCGCAAAATACACCTAATAGAAAATTTGGAGGGGGGAGGGGGAGGGACTAGTAACCTAGAGACCGGGTGTGATACCTAATTTGTTAAAAGCTGTAGAGCTTACCACAAATACCTTTCATAAGGGTGATAAGCGATTTTATAAGCGTGATGACGAAAAAAAATGCCTTGACGGATGACAGAATTTTTGAAATTTTTTTATTTACGTATTTCTATTTAGTATCAGAATTGGGAATAATTTAGGGCCCCCCTCTCTCAATGGGATAAAAGACACACCGGATCACCATTCATTTGATTTTTTCTTAAATTTTTGACGTGATTAGGTATAATGAAATTTGAGAAAAACCGCCCGCTTAAATAAACCGGGGGGCACCTGCCCCGGATTTTTTTTTTATTCAAGTGGTAATTTTTTTGAGCCAGTAAAATAATTGACCCATGTGTCACGTTGGCAGAGCTTTTTTGAAATGTAAAAAAATGAAAGTATTTTCACATTGGTACTCCAGAGTTATTATATGTTGAGGTGGAGCTATTTAATTGTTTTTTGCAGACATAACTCTGCATCTGTTTTGCAGTCATAGTTGTTGACGTAGCAGCATTCATGAGCCGAAAAAGACTAAGATCAATGATATTGGTCAAATTTTCTTTCATCACAGGAAATTATCACCATCAGAAAAAATGAGGATGATCGCTGTGAGACGATGTGGGCCATTCTTTGGTTTGCATTGCTTTATTGATGATCTTGATGATGATCGCGGTGAGACGATGTGTGTCTTCTTTTTGTTTGCATTACTGTATTGATGATCTTGATGATGATCGCGGTGAGACGATGTGTGTTTTCTTTTGGTTTGCATTGCTGTATTGATGATGATCGCGGTGAGACGATGTGTGTCTTCTTTTGGTTTGCATTGATGTATTGATGATCTTGATGATGATCGCGGTGAGACGATGTGTGTCTTCTTTTGGTTTGCATTGCTGTATTTATGATCTTGATGATGATCGCGGTGAGACGATGTGTGTCTTCTTTTGGTTTGCATTGCTGTGTTGATGATCTTGATGATGATCGCGGTGAGACGATGTGTGTTTTCTTTTGGTTTCCATTGCTGTATTGATGGTCTTGATGATGATCGCGGTGAGACGATGTGGGCCATCTTTTGCTTTGCATTGCTGTACTGATGGTCGTGATGATGATCGCGGTGAGACGAAGTGGGCCATCCTTTGGTTTGCATTCCTGTATTGATGATCTTGAGGATGATCGCGGTGAGATGATGTGGGCCATCTTTTGCTTTGCATTGCTGTACTGACGGTCTTGATGATAATCGTGGTGAGACGATGTGGGCCATCCTTGGGTTTGCATTCCTGTATTGATAATCTTGAGGATGAGACGATGTGGGCCATCCTTTTGTTTGCATTGCTGTATTGATGGTCTCTGCCAAACACTTTTCAGTGCTTGAGTTACCCTGCTACGTAGAACTAACTATCTGAGGACATGTAGTCATTGTGCCTTGGGAACGTTCTCTCTTCATTCTAATATTATCAGTCTCCTATTGTTTCAGTGTGCTGCTCGGGGTGCCCGATGTGATTACGCTCTATTTGTGGGAGCTTCAAACAATAATTTCTCCGCTCTTACAGAATTGGCTCCACTGGCGGCTGGACTGAAAATGTATTTGAATAAAACCTTTACCACATTACAGTTGCACGATTTCTCCGTATGGTCAAAGGTAATGAATATGACGAGAAGTTCTATTGATCTGAAGTTCTGGTCAAGGGTTTCTTTAGACAACATATTTCTAATAACGGAAAGAGTAGTTCTGTTCTATTGATTTGAAGTTCTGATCAAGGGTTCCTTTAGACAACATATTTCAAATAACGGAAATAGTAGTTTTGTTCTATTGATTTGAAGTTCTGATCAAGTGTGTCTTTAGACAACATATTTCTAATAACTGAAATAGTAGTTCTGTTCTATTGATTTGAAGTTCTGATCAAGTGTGTCTTTAGACAACATATTTCTAATAACGGAAATAGTAGTTCTGTTCTATTGATTTGAAGTTCTGATCAAGTGTGTCTTTAGACAACATATTTCTAATAACTGAAATAGTAGTTCTGTTCTATTGATTTGAAGTTCTGATCAAGTGTGTCTTTAGATAATATATTTCTAATAACGGAAATAGTAGTTCTGTTCTATTGATTTGAAGTTCTGATCAAGTGTCTCTTTAGATAATATATTTCTAATAACGAAAATAGTAGTTCTGTTCTATTGATTTGAAGTTCTGATCAAGGGTTTCTTTGGACAACATATTTCTAATAACGGAAATAGTAGTTCTGTAAACTTAGACCTCACTTGATTCCGTGGAAATAATCTAAATATATAAATCAAAAATTTGTATGTATGTTTGTGCCTATGCATGTGGTAGGGTTTGGCTATCCCAATACCAATCCCAAACAATAGCAGATAGCGAAAAATTTATGGGAATGGTCCCCCCCCCCAAATTATGATCTACGTCTACAGGTAAATAATCAGAACTAAAAAAATATCAAACCTTTTACATCCTTAAGCCCAAAATTTCCCATTTATTGATCAAAATCGCAGATCAAGCAATCTGCGGTCTCTAATAAGAACATGTGCATAGATGTGTGCTATCTTGCTATGCAATAAATTAAGTTATGCGGTTCTCTGTGAGCGCCTTTACAAAATAATGTTTTGTTCCCTCCTTTTTTCAGCATTTTGAGAATTGGCCCAAAAAGTATCCCCTCTGTGTTCACGCTGAAAAAGATACAATGGCTGCTGTTCTTATGTTGGCAACTTTACAGAAACGATCTGTCCACGTCTGTCATGTGGCGAGAAAAGAAGAAATTTTGCTCATCAAAAATGTCAAATCTTTGGTATGTAATATTAATATTTATAGGTATTTTTAGTATGTAATATGTATAGATATGGAATGTCCAGGGCTGCGGAGCCGTCGATAAAAACTCTGGCTCCGGCTCCAGCAACTTACATAATATATTCCTTATTAAATGTATAATGCACAAAGAAGTTCAATATTTTTTTTATTTGTATTACAATTTTCAATTAGGGTGTTCTTTATGTAACTAGAATAGAATAATATTCAAATTCAGTTAAAATTATTTAATATCCTCCTCTTGCACAAAAATCAAATGATTCATTTCACACATACACATACTTGGGTACCTAACTTTTTTTTTAATTGACCGAGATGTTTTCATTTTTTATAGGTAGGTCGGAGCCGGAAAGGAGCCAAAATTTTGGTAAATTTAGCACCGCTACGGCTCCAGCCCCTTTTTATAAAAGCGTTCCGGCTACAGCTCCTTTACACAAAATCACACGACCCCGGAGCCCTGGCAATATCCATTGGGTTCCTCAGATTTCTCACTTCGTTGAGTCAACAAACCAAAATGATCATCAATAGAGAAATTCCTTAAATTGGCTTCACCTTAAATAAAATATACTCCCCCATTTCAAGATTCAGATTTGAAATATGATTCAAATAGGTTGATAGTAATATGAGGATACCGAAAAGGTTTTCATGGCTTGAATTGTGATGATATGCGTTCGAGGTCGTCCTGGTGTGTAGAACCGACCATCGTGGGGACGTTTATTTTAAGTAGGAATCTTAGTTGTCCAAATTTAAAAGACCAGGTATGTGCGTGTCCATTTTTTAATAGACTAAATAGCAGGTATAATTTCTTTGTGGTACACCCAAGATAAGGGTTTTACAATACATCACAGTGTTACAAGGTTTTTTTTCCCATCTCCTTCATTTCATATATCTCCTGTAATAATTGTACCCTATACAAGAGGTAGAGTGCCACTTATTGTCGTCTTTATCATGGCCACTCAACTGACCTCACGAGTTCGAGCGCACCCCGAAAAGCATCCAAACACAAAACTGATTTTTTTTTATTCTGGAAAATTCCGTCTAGGGTGGCACTCGGGTTTCTTGTGTGCAATTCCAGCATAATAACCACTAGACCACAGGGACTCTTGCAACTGTTAATAATACTTTCTCCACCACAGGGCATTCCAGTGACCTGCGAGGTATGTCCCCATCATTTGTTTCTTACTCTCAAAGATCTTGATACCATTGGTGAAGGTAAAGGCCAAGTGAGACCTATGTTAGTAAGTGAAGAAGATAGACAAGCTTTGTGGGATAATTTGGATGTGATAGATTGTTTTGCCACCGACCACGGTAAGATTTTATATGGGGCGAGTGTTGACTTTTGAGGTTGCACAGTAAGATTACTGCTTATGTTGTTGTTGTTCACGTTTTCGATGATATTCATCCTGTTTTTATGAAGACTGTGACCCAAAGGGGGAAGAAGGCTGCAGTCCAGAAAGGATGACTCGAGAATATTATATTATCGTTGGCCAAATAAGAATACCTCGTAAGTTCAAAATTGTCAAAAAAGGATTTTTGTTTTATATGAAAGGCATGTACATCCTACACAACGTGTAAAAACATCACTGGTGTAACCTGAATAATTAAGACAAGAGAGGGAGAAAAGGAAACCTTGTAGGAAAACCTAAATTTCTGAAGTGTGACTTACGAGGTTTGCTAATTAGGCCGACGATATGTTTAGGCTGGTTGTGTGTGCATTAAAATTAATGTTTTTATTTGGATCTACATGTCGGGCAAATGCTTTGTATTGTTTGATTGATCCTAGCTTTACTTTTAACAAAGATATGAAGTATCCCAGTCCAAACCAGTCGCACCAAACAGGGGTATGTTGTTGTTGGTACGAAAGATGATCGATACTGGGTCCGAAAAAATCGGTTTGTTTGCTGTAAAGTTCATAGTTCCAGTTTATTGCGAGGTACTCTTTGTTAGTACTATAGATAGTATTGAAAAATACCTACAATACCCCTTTAACAACTAAATCAGTACGATACCTTGAAAGTTCGGTCAAACTCATTTTTGAACTTGTCTCTCTTTCAGCTCCACACACAGTTGAAGAGAAATCTGCACCAAATCCTCCCCCTGGGTTTCCAGGATTGGAAACGATTTTGCCTCTCCTACTAACAGCTGTTAATGAGGGACGTCTTTCTATGAATGTAAGTTACGCTTACATAGAAGCTAGGTGATTTATTATGCACATTAGACACAAGAGAATTGCGTTTTGTTTACAAACATGGGCAGAAGGAGAGTTGGAACGTTGTCTATTACTTTTCATTGTACGGCATTTCTATTATCAATGTCTACTAATTTTATCTTAGCAACTATGCTGTCTTAACCCTTGTAAATAAAAGTTAATGGCCGGAGCATTTTCTACTATCTAACTGTTAGAGCTCTAGTTTATGTGGTCAAATACTCAAATTAATGATAAATCGCCCGGATTTGTCAAGCTATTCCAATAATCCATTCGTTCGGCGTAATGTAATCCACCTTGTTTCTGTTCGAAATCATCTGCAGAATACCAAGGTAGGGAAGCCTCCGTCAACATATCACATTTGGAATAAACCATTTTACCTTGTCATAGACCGGTAATAAAATGAATACCGCTACAAGCAAGAAGTAAGTGATATCAGAACTNGGATTTGTCAAGCTATTCCAATAATCCATTCGTTCGGCGTAATGTAATCCACCTTGTTTCGAAATCATCTGCAGAATACCAAGCCTCCGTCAACATATCACATTTGGAATAAACCATTTTACCTTGTCATAGACCGGTAATAAAATGAATACCGCTACAAGCGAGAAGTAAGTGATATCAGAACTAAATATATTTACAAAAAGACAGTATCAGATTAAAAATATTTACTATGAAATAATAATAGGTAGCTTTATATTGTGTACAATGTAGCCACCGAGGGGAGCGAACCGGCTTTATTAGGTGACGGTCCTTAGTCCGTGAAAATACAAAAGGTTTGGTGTTCGGAAAGACATTCAGCCTTTAAAAAATCTGCTTCAAACGAAAGATGAAAAGTCATCAGCTAAGTACAGTTACTGCAAGTTGGTACTATGAGACGAAAGCGAGGGTTACTATGGAAGAAAAGGATGCAGCTAAAGATAGTACTCACAGGTACTGAAAAGGTTGTGGCATGGTAGAATTGGGGAAGACAACGCCGATCCCAAATAGAATTGGGAAAGGGTGAAGTTAAAGAAGAAGATATATTCTGTACATCCCTTTCTCTAAATACTAATATTATTATTATTTCATAAATAAAGTTTTATTTATCTCTGTTCCAGGATCTAGTGACGAAATTTCATTCAAATCCAAAACGAATTTTCAATCTACCAGAACAGTACAACACGTATATCGAAGTAGATTTGGACAAACAATGGGAGATACCTGAAGCACCAAAGTTTTCAAAAGCTCAATGGACACCATTTGCTGGTCGAAAAGTAGTTGGTGCTGTACATAGAGTCGTTTTGAGAGGCCAAGTAGCATACATAGATGGTCAGGTAGGATTATCTGTAAAAGTAGTTGGTGCCGTACACACGAGTCGTTTTGAGAGGATAAGTAGCGTACATAGATGGTCAGGTAGGATTATCTGTAAAAGTAGTTGGTGCTGTACACAGAGTCGTTTTGAGAGGACAAATAGCGTACATGGATGGTCGGATTGGCCAGGTATTCAATACATTTGAATAGGTTAAATTTCAAGAAACATTTTTTTTTTGTCAACTACAAATTGGTCAATCAATCACCAAGGCTTTTATCATTTTGATGCGCATCAAAACTACCCCTGTGATTTAAAGATGTGATGGTTGGTGTCTGATACCCGGGGACAGAAATGTTATTACGTACTTCACAGATGATTGGTTCCACGTCAGGAACTCAGGATTGCCTATCTTTCGTTCCAATTATCCGTCTGCTGCAACTGATTTGAACTGGGTTAAGTTCAAATGCTGCAAAGGAAAAAAATATTATTTTATTGATCCTCACAATACAAGGGAGCTTAGTGTGAGGAATGTAGGTACATCGAGTGCAATATATTTTTTTTAATCACACGATCTATCTCTTGTTACAATTAAATTAACTGCCAATGATTTTTTTTTTTTAAANATATTTTTATTTCATTTAAATTGTATTAATTACAATTTAAATTTGTGAATAAAATTAATTACAGATATAGTATTACTTTAATTGTACCTACAGATATATTATTACATTACATCCTAGCTTTACTTTTACTAAATATATGATTCAATGTCAGATCTAAATAGCTGCATTTGTAGTAATCCAGTTGAAATCAGCCGCTTCCTAGTTAAAGGAAACAAGAGGATGTTGTCGTCGGAACGAAAGGTAGGCGATATTTGGTCGGAAAAAAATGCGAGTGGATTTGGTGCATGGAACCGATCACCTGTGACAAAGACTTGTTTAAGGCTACAGTATCATAATGATAGATCCAGTAATGATAAGTTTTAATGAATTTTAGAAATACAGGTTCTCCCAGTCAAGTCACACAATAAACTCATCTCATTTTAATATCTGATTTCCTGCTTGTTACCAAATCACCCTTGCAACGAAACAACGAAAGCGCCTCAAACCCCCAAGAAACATCAGGAAGTCGCTTTCCAACACTTGCCTTCCAATCCTTCAGGATCTTACAGCGCATCCATATCACCATCAATAATTAACCCACNATAAACTCATCTCATTTTAATATCTGATTTCCTGCTTGTTACCAAATCACCCTTGTAACGAAACAACGAAAGCGCCTCAAACCCCCAAGAAACATCAGAAAGTCGCTTTCCAACACTTACCTTCCAATCCTTCAGGATCTTACAGCGCATCCATATTAACACCATCAATAATTAACCCACGCATACAAACCTCAATGAGTGCTCGGAACCAATGTGTTGCTAGAGATAAATCAGTCTGAGAAGAGTCTCCCACGATCAACATGAACTTCCCGGGCCTAGCCTCGCTCTGACTGGTGTCTTCAAAATTACAAATCCGGACTTGACCCAACAAAGCAGACATTAGTAGTTCCCGATGCCAGAGCAGTACCCATGACGTCCATCAACTCTTCTCTTCCAAACCTACAAGTTTAGAACCGACATCCCTCTGGACAAACCCCGTGGAGGTGGAAGCCTTCCTTGATATTGAAACGGGTCAGTGATGTGGTGGCAAACATTAACAACAACAGCATTAATGAATTTTGTGTTTTCAGGTTGTAGCACCTCCCGGTTATGGTAACGATGTTCGAGAATGGAAAGTTCCGGTCTCCAAAAACACCCTCTCGGTTACAACAGCACCAGATTTCAGTCGACCACCTTCTAGTCTGGACTATTTTTCTCCTCTCAGTCCAACAACAGTTGATCACTATTATGATACCTATCCAGGTGAGTATTGCAATTTGTAAATAGAAATTTTATTTGTGAATTAATTGATGGCAGATAGGTGTCAAGAGATGGGAATAACTAAAATTGACAATTCTCACGATTTTTAAAAAAAATACGAACAAGAATTTATAAATTGGATAAATATATCCGAAGATACACGGTTCAGAATACGGCCTCCATGATGAGCTGTGTTTGCAATCGTTAACGATGTGAAGTCACTATAAATATTGTCTCGTAAAGTACTATGTATTTACACTAGTCTGGTAGCCTCCTGACACTTTTTCAACCAATCACAGTTGATTATTTTCTCCACCCTTCCGACATTATGTATCGTATCAGAGCCTACTGGACTGGTGTAAATAGTACCTAAGCGTGGCAAACTAAACCTAATCCGGGAGATGAGTTGATTGGTTTATTTAGTCTGTTCTGAAACAATTCGGTTTGCTGTGTTTGTTGACAATAAAAGAATCGCATTTTGATCTCCTGGTTCACTCTACATCATCCTCATTCCATCTTATATTTTTCACTCTCTTTTTTATACAGGGTGTATCAAAAGGTTATGCAAAAAAAGAAACCACGTATAGTAGAGCTCAAATAAAGGCCACTTTGCTTAATAAACCCCTTTACGGAAATAAACCCCAAGGTAGCTGGGGCCACCCAAAGTTGGCACTTAAAAATTGAAAAATAATCATTAAAAATCAAATTATTTTGCGATTAACTTCATTTTTTGCATGACATCTCCGATTGTTATCATGCTTCTTTGGTGAGTATTTGGCACTTTTTCCCCAATCAGGGGCGGAGTTATGTGGGTCATGAAATTATTTTTTATTAAGCTGTTTTTCAGGGTTTATTAAAGAAAGTGGCCTTTATTATAAGTGGTTTCTTTTTTTTTCATAACCTTTTGATACACCCTGTATAGTAAAAGCCAAACGTAAATATGTAAATGGGACCTAATAATGCCCCGATAATTTACGTCAGTGTTAGTCATATGTATTTTATTTCAGTTCT
The DNA here is from genome assembly GCA_012654025.1 of Pachypsylla venusta. Classification (NCBI taxonomy): domain Eukaryota; kingdom Metazoa; phylum Arthropoda; class Insecta; order Hemiptera; family Aphalaridae; genus Pachypsylla; species Pachypsylla venusta. The sequence continues at coordinate 10,447,803 of CM022882.1, read as the reverse complement.
CGAATTGGACTTTTTGTCAGTGTTAGTCACATATATTTTATTTCAGTTCCCGAATTGGATTTTTTGTCAGTATCAGTCACATATATTTTATTTCAGTTCTCGAATTGGACTTTTTGTCAGTATCAGTCACATATATTTTATTTCAGTTCCCGAATTGGATCAACCTTCTCATCAAAATTCTTCGTTTCGACTGCTGTCGCCTCGTCCTGTTCAACCAAATCTTGAAGAACTTTACATACCACTTCCTTTACATCCTCAACCTGGCTATTCTCACGACCTTAACAATCGACATATACTGGAAGTGGCCATGTTCAATCGAGATCAAATCAGAGAACTGTTCAATATTGCCCGAGCACTCAAACGGCTCAAAAACAAAGGACATATTTTAGAGGTAATGCACAAGTTTCTTCCAGTCTAATTATTTATCACTTCCTTAGTTAAAAGAGGTCAAACTTGAGATTGTGTGATGTTGCAAATAACACACAGGGACGTAACTAGGCTAGTCAGCACAGGGGGCAACCACCTATTTTGGCGCCCCCTAAAAACAAGGGCTGAGCCCGTTTTGGCGCTCACAAACCTAACGCCCGGGGCAGTCGCTCCTTTTGCCCCCCCCCTTAGTAAAAGAAAGACGGCATGAATCGAGTCCACCTGAGCTGATGATGTAAAATAATTCAGAAAGTACATAACTCTGTAATATTATTATGTTACTGACCTAATTATATTGCAACAGTTGATATGGTTCTGGTAGCGAATGCTAATTATTAGTCTCATTCCGATAAAAACAATGATGACACTATTGATTTTTTTTGATAGCTGAGGAAGTTTTCAATGAAAATAATTCATAGAAAAACACTGCCAATGGCAAATTCTACGCTGTACTCTTCAAGGTACGTTAAGTCTAATTTAAAAAAAAAACCTGTACGTCCACTACCCCCTACACCGTGTGAACGGCACGTTTGCCACTTATTTACATAAACATGTCATTTGATATGTCATACTATCGAACAAATTGAACGCGTACAAGCCCGATTTGCTAGATATCTCTTTCAAAAAATAAATGGGTTTTATTCCAAATACCCAAAAAATATAAGTATGAATCCCCTAATAGAAAATATCCATATCGACTCACTTGAAGCCCGATTTTCAAATTCCTTCATTACATAATATCAAATTCTATAAATACTTCCTACATATTATCACAAATAAATTCTAAAATACCCAATCAAAGAATGCAAATAAATCCTAACGCACATTTTCTCATTCCCTACTGTGATAGTAACAATTTAATGAAATCCTCAATCATATCTGCTATGACTAAATACAATAATATAGTATTCTTACTATACAACACATTGAATAACCCTAGTAACAATTTAATGAAATCTCTAATCATATCTGCTATGACTAAATACGATAATATATTATTCTTACTATACAACACATTGAATAAACCCTAACGTACATTGTGATAGTAACAATTTAATGAAATCCTCAATCATATCTGCTATGACTAAATACAATAATATAGTATTCTTACTATACAACACATTGAATAACCCTAGTAAAAATTTAATGAAATCCCCAATCATATCTGCTATGACTAAATACGATAATATATTATTCTTACTATACAACACATTGAATAAACCCTAACGTACATTGTGATAGTAACAATTTAATGAAATCCTCAATCATATCTGCTATGACTAAATACAATAATATAGTATTCTTACTATACAACACATTGAATAACCCTAGTAAAAATTTAATGAAATCCCCAATCATATCTGCTATGACTAAATACGATAATATATTATTCTTACTATACAACACATTGAATAAACCCTAACGTACATTGTGATAGTAACAATTTAATGAAATCCTCAATCATATCTGCTATGACTAAATACAATAATATAGTATTCTTACTATACAACACATTGAATAACCCTAGTAAAAATTTAATGAAATCCCCAATCATATCTGCTATGACTAAATACGATAATATATTATTCTTACTATACAACACATTGAATAAACCCTAACGTACATTGTGATAGTAACAATTTAATGAAATCCTCAATCATATCTGCTATGACTAAATACAATAATATAGTATTCTTACTATACAACACATTGAATAACCCTAGTAAAAATTTAATGAAATCCCCAATCATATCTGCTATGACTAAATACGATAATATATTATTCTTACTATACAACACATTGAATAAACCCTAACGTACATTGTGATAGTAACAATTTAATGAAATCCCCAATCATATCTCCTATGACTAAATACAAAAATAGAACGAAGGAGAGACAGAAAGAAAAGATTTTTTTTTAAATAAAAAAAAAAGAGAAGAGGAGAGACAGTTTCGCTAGTTTATTAAAGTTCATTCGAAGGGCGGGGTTAATTCCTGAGGAATTCTCATCCACACTGACCATATACATCCCCAACCAGATCTATGTGTGCGTGAGTAATTAAATTATACCAGTAATTGCTAGGTTTATTCTTTATCAGATTGGTCTAGTGTTGGTATTAATTTTTTTTTTTTAAAAAAACGAATTTTGCAAAAAAATTTCAAAAGTAACAGAAGAAAATAACGTTAATTTAACTGAAGTTCTGTTCAAAATTTGCAACTATGGAAAAAATACTTTGATTTCGCACAATAATTCTTTAAAATCCATGATTGAACGCTTTCTGTTTCATCTTAAAATTCCAACCGTTCCCAAGATATTTGAGTGGTTCACTAATTCAAGAACACCCAGTATATGTCTGCTGTCCTCCTTTTTTCAGGATAAAGTAATGGCTTCAGTATTCTATGAAGTGAGCACAAGAACAAGTTGTAGTTTCAACGTAGCTATGCAAAGATTGGGAGGAAAAGTTGTGCATATTGATGAATCGAGCTCTTCTGTTAAAAAAGGGGAAACACTTCAAGGTAAGATTTTTAAAATAAAATTGGTCGAAAGTCGTACGTGCATAGATAGGGTTTCTTGACCGAGCGAAATGAGGTCTGGTCTTAATTCTACGATTTTTTCTTTTCTTTGTGTGTGTTTTTGTACCCCGATAACTCCCGCGAATGCCTTTTTTTTTTACTTTATCTTCCCATATACGGAGTATATAGTATTGTATTGGTGAAAAAAAAATTTTTTTTTTTGCTTTTCTGGACTAATTATGACGACTAGATACCAAAAAAGTGGTCTAGAAAAAATATGTGTCCGTCCGTCCGTACGCCCCACCATCCCCGGAATCGTGTTCGCGCATCTACAGCCTTTATTATTTGTCCGATTTTGATGATATTTGGCACCAATATTCCTTGAGGCCATAATTCCAGCCAAATCCTTACCACTTTCTTGGGTCAATTTATGGGTCAAAAACGGTTATTTTGGGGTGACCCTCTATAACCCAAACAACATGCCGATTTTGATGAAATTTGGAACAGACACTCTTTGTAACATATTATCGACAAATTTTGGGACTCATGGGGATATCTTCATCTGGGGGTCCTTTATGACACCAAACGGGAAATTAGGGTCACCTCTCTGAAAGTCATAATAGAGCTCCAATTTAGATGAAATTTTAAACGGACACCCTTTGTAACATATTATCGACAAATTTTGGGTCTCATGGGGCTATCTCCATCTGAGGGTCCTTTAGGGCACCAAACCTGAAATTCGGGTCACTCCTCAAGTAGCAATAGAGCTCCAATTTTGATGAAATTTAAAACAGTGACCCTTTGTAACATATCATCGACAAATTTTGGACCTCATGGGGCTATTATCATCTGGGGGTTCTTTAGGGCACCAAACATGAAATTCGGGTCACTCCTCTAAAAGCGGTATTATCACTTATATTTTGATGAAATTTAAAATAATCACACTGTGAAACATATTATTGATAAATTTTGGGTCTTAAAGCTATCTCCACTGTGACAACAGCCGAAAGCCACCAAATCTAATATTTACTCTAGGGACCTACGGCATCAAGCGAAAGTTGTCAAAGGAAATTCAAATATATTTTTTTCCACAAGAGGGCTGCAACAACATCCGGTGGCTGCTAAATCTAATTAAATAATATTTTCACTAGAGGGCTGTGACAACAGCCAAAGGCTGCCATATCTAATTCAAATATTTTTTTCTCTAGGGAGCTGCAACAACAACCGAAGGTTGTGAAAGGTAATTCAATTTTTTTTTTCACATTACGATCTGCGACAACAGCCGAAGGCTGCCCTATCAAATGCATATAATAATTTTAATAGAGAGCTATGACAACAGCCGAAGGCTGCTAAATTTAATTCATGTAATAATTTTACTAGAGAGCTGTGATAACAGCCGAAGGCTGCTAAATCTAATGCATATAATATTCTCACTAGAGAGCTGTGACTACAACCGAATGTTGTCAACTGTAATTCAAATATTTCTTTTTCACATTATAGGCTGCTAAATCTAATGCATTTAATAATTTTCACTAGAGAGCTGTGACAACAACCGAAATTTGTCAAAGGAAATTCAAATATTTTTTTAAAACATTAGAGCTGCGACAACAGCAGAAGGCTGCCAAATCTAATTCATATAATAATTATACTAGAGAGCTGTGACAACAGCCGAAGCCTGCCAAGTAAAATGCATATAATAATTTTAATAGGGAGCTGTGACAACAGCCGAAGGCTGCTAAATCTAATGCATTTAATTATTTTCACTAGAGAGCTGTGAAAACAACCGAAGGTTGTCAAAGGAAATTCAAAAAAAAATTTTAAACATTAGAGCTGCGACAACAGCCGAAGGCTGCCAAATAAAACGCATATAATAATTTTATTAGGGAGCTGTGACAACAGCCGGAGGCTGCTAAATCTAATGCATTTAATAAATTTAATAATTTTCACTAGAGAGCTGGGACAACAGCCGGAGGCTGCCAAATCCATTTTCAAAAAAATGTTTTAAGAGCTATGATAACAGCCGAAGACTGCCACTGGTAAATGATATAATAGTTTCATCAAATATTTGCGACAACATCTGTAGTCTACCAAATTTCTAGAATAAAGGAAGATAAAGTTTAGTACGGTTTTCCATACCCTTTATTTTTAATAAAACCCGAGGTGATCCCCCCCCCACATAAAAAAAATATAATAATAAGAGTCATGAGCGCTTTCGTCTGTTATGACAACGCTTTCGTCTGGTGAACTGTCGAAGGGTGTCCTCAGACAGCCGCATACTTATATCCGATTACCTACTGTTTTTTGTAGCAATATAATTTTTATAATAAAAAATAATATAAATTTCTAATAATTATTACCTATTCCCAATAATAAATATTTAAATTCAAAAAAATCAAATAATTGTCAGATTATTATTAAAATATTCATTTCGGATATCAAAAATCAGCAAAACATTGAGTTGTGCAAGTATGATGTATGTAAAATTGTTGCAAAAAACAAAATAATTTGTTTTTTAAAATGTGATTGACATGCTTGATTATAAGAAAAGTAAGTAATGCAGGATCTGCGGACTCTCAGAAGAATATGTGTATTTGTTTTTCCTTGCTTATAAGCAAAGATGTGTCCTATGCTATAAGATAAGTGAGTGTACGGCTGTTTGCGAGCATCCATCCTATCAAATGAAAACCCTCGTGACTTTCATTATTATATTTTTAGTCTTATATAAACATGTTTTGGATTGGAACTTTATTTTTTCAAACATCCTAAATAATATCTCGATTTTTTTTAAATATCATTTCTACAATTTTATTAATCAAGTATAACAGTGTATACAGACAGAATGCTAAAGCTAAATCATATATATATTTATAAAATATATTATAATTAGGTAAGTAGATACAAAACAACGAAATAAATATAAAATATCATCAGTAGCCACAAAAATCAGTTGCAACAAAAATACTTTATTGACAATTTTTTATCGCGGTAGAGTAACTTTGAACACCAAAAATAGAAGAGTCTTCGTGGCACGACATGAAGAAATCGACCATATCTTTCATCCTTCTTTCCATTTTCGATTTCGGATTACATTTTTCAGAAATGTAGTTTTTATGAAACAATAATAAAATGAATATTCCTTGTTTTAATATATGGCTGTGAAAACTTTATATTTTGTGTTTTGAAGGAAATATTTTTTAATCTTAATTTTCATCATTTGACTTTTTCCTATGAATTGAATGAACACAACAAATTAAAAAATATTTCCTTCAAAATTCAAAACATTATTAAATTAAATACACATAAATTAAGTCACTGGAAAGAAATCTGAGAGAAGGCAGAGATAACTCATTACTTTCACATATTTTCAATCTCATTTTTAATATTCTTTCCAAAATGTGATTTTGTGACCGGTTAGAAAAACTAATTGATGAGCAGTCTGCATAAGATGAAGCAAATGCTTTTACTTAAGCAAATGATCACGGATCATACTCATAAAGGAAAAAAAATCACGATCATAGTACCAAGCAAACACCATACTTTGGCCAATGGCATACTACACAATCCTTCTCTTCATTTTCCATATCTTTGTTCACACTTTGTAAATTTTCTTAAAATATTTTCAAATTTATTTAAACTAATATCATAATAATTTTTAAATTGAAAGAATTCTGTCAATCTAATATTCCAAGGTAAAAGTCCATGCGTTGATAAATTGTTTCCTACAACAATGGCTAAATCCGGATCTGGTAAAGGACATTTTTTATAAAGTAATTCCGACATTAATTGATCATTAATTTCAACATCCGACGCACTTAATTCAATAATTGTATTTAAAAGATTGATTTGATTTTCTTGATTTGTAATTATATTAAGTTCAGTACCATTGGCTTCGTTTGCATATTGAATTGTTTTTTGATTCGATACATTTTTCATAATATTTTGAGTGTCACCATTTATGCCATTGGTTTTTATATTCTTGACTTTATTATTTAATTCGAACATAATATCATTTCCCTGTTTCAATACAATGTTATCCGCATAATAATTATTTTCATTATAGCCCAAATCAATATTCTTCAATTGATAATTTTGAATTATATTTAATCCATTTTTTCCATTCAAAAATCGATCACATGGTATTAAAGATTGAATTTCATAATAACGATTACCATCGATTTTATTATTTAATTCTTTTGAATTGTCCACACATTTTCTGTCATTATTAATTAATATGACATTATTTTCATTTATAATATTACTAAATGAAAATCCAAATTTTAATTTATTTATTATTTTAAATAATTCATTTGATTTAATTGTTTTTATTATATGATTTGGATTAAGTCTGTCTTTATAATCATAGATACTAACAAATGATACACCGGCAATCATGCACCACAGTACTATTTGTATTATGTCTTCGTAAAGAACTATATCTTCACCAATAATTATAACTAAATGAGATGGTTTTTTCCAATGATTGAAGAACGTTAAAAATAACGTTGATTTATTGTTTACAATTTCGTTATTTAAATGTTTATTTAAACGAGATGAATTAATGAATGAAAAGACATGGTTCCAAATATTGAATGTTAAAAAATAATAACAAAATGTTAATAGAGATATAAATTTATATAAATATTTATGGAGAAACATTTTGAGATCTGTTTGACTTAGTCTTGATTGTAATTCTTGAAATTTAAGTAACTAATCAATGTTTGTAAAGTGCTAGAAGAAATAATGAAAAAAAATTAGATTATTGTTGATCAAAATACTTAATTGCAAGGTGTAATATTTTTTTAAAATAATATGAAAATTGACAATTTCAATTCAGAGTTTAATTAGTTAAATTTAAATAATAATTTAAATTGGTGAGCTTTCAACAGCAATCAAACTGTCAGACATCGTCAGACCAGAGTTATGATAGTGTCAAGTTGTGAGAGTATTTACATTGTTTTATCGTAGCTCTGATGATGACAGCGTGGGTACTGTTGAAAGATCACCAACTTGTATAAATAACTTCCATTTTTAATCTAAATAAATAAACTCTGATTAAAAAGATAAGAGTTAAAAAACTCTGAATCAATATTGTCAATTTTTATAACTTTTAATATCTTCCGATACTTCAATTAATTTGTTATATGTTAAACTCTAACAAGCTTTAAAAATGAATTCATTGAGTAGTGGGAGACACCTATTTTACAACTACTAGGCTCAACTCAAGTATAGCTACCTCTGTCGTTTCATTGTAACCAGTTTTCCTCTTGAAGATGATTGAACCCCGGATAGCCAAAAACACGAGGTGTTCCTGAGCAGACTCATTCGAGTACACATCATTTGCTAATCTGCGTAAACTTGTCTAATCAACGTTTTAAGGTCATTGACTGATTCTGTAATTCGAAAAATAGGTCTTTAAGGTCCAAGATTTTATTAGACAAAATATCGTGGGCTACACTGGTCTACTCAAAATGTGTCACTTTTATTGAAGCAATACCTTGCACAATGCTTACTTTGATAAACAAGGGAAGACGTTTTAACTTACCTACTAAATAGTGTAAAGTTAATAAGCGCAAAGGTCGTAAGCATAAAAAATAATAAAAACTTCTCTTTGTCCAACTTATTCAACTTTGAATGTAAATATTATCAGGTGGCATTGATCACTTATCACACTCGCATTATTTTTAAGGGTGTTACCTCAACTCGAATTTCTCGACGTAATTAATGTTTGGTACTAAATTAAATTCATATGAAAAGTTGATTTCAAAATCTTTTAAAACTTACAATTTTTTTGTAGGTGGCAGTAATTTTATACTTTAACTTTATTTTAATGTAAAATATTAACTTTTTGCCGAGTCGGCTAAAGAAACACCCGTAGATCCCGTAATAAAAAAAAAATTGTTTACATTTTATTTTTATTTTATCAACGAGTACAAAAATGATAATGGTGATGCAAATAATTCTGATTGGTTGTTTTTGAAATACCCGCCATTAGATTACACTTAAAACGCCTTCAATTTAGATTACTCTTAAAACGCTTTTAAAATTTTGATTATCGTGTTTTTGTATTGTGTGTATAAATAAATACCAGGTGTCTATAAAAGACATTGAAATCAATTTTATTATTGAAAGGAAATTTTAAATACATGGTTCCATCAGTCACTTTTCTTCTTCTGCCGGTAAAGTGTTCTGCTCGAGCCAACTTATTTTTAAATAAAATTAGATACTTGATTTATTTGAATAAAAAGATAATACAGTGTTAATACTTTTCGCTATGTTTAAAAATAAATATGAACATGAGAGGAAACCACTTTGTCGCTGTTACTTTTCAATACATCACAGAACGCATTTCTATCATCATCTACAAAAGTTTTTCTGGTGCTAACTACGCTGTTTTAACACTAAATTCAAACTATAGTGTTCAGAGATAATAAAAAAAACCGATGCGAAGATTCAAATTACAAATTACTTCTAATTTCAGATACTGTCGCAGTTCTGTCTGGTTATGCGGATGTGATAGTTCTTCGACATCCTGAACCTGGCGCAGTCAAAGTAAGTAGATATAATGCCCCGGAAGAAAAATGCTGACAATCATTTTATTAAGTAGGACATTCAAATGTCTCAGATCCTAATTGGAGATAGTCAGGTTGACCTTGACCAATAGTTTAGAGTGACATTTAGGGTAATTTCAAGGTCATTTTTTTAAAAAGATAAGGTTATGTATTTTTCATTGGATATTCTAAACAGGCTAATGATTGTCATGGTTCTGGGGGTCCATATTAATCATTTTTAGCCTGCAAGATCAAATGTATGGTGACAAAAACTTTAGTAGGTACCAAACAACAACTTATTTAAGTGTTTCTGTCTCATATATCTGCCATCAGAAATGATGATGACACTCTTGATTGACTGATGATCGAATTCCATTATATTCTACATACAATCAACAATTAACTTTATTTATTTTGAAAAGCTCAGGTGTGGTCTCGGTCTGTGAATTTGTCACTCTCAAATTCTTACAATCTCAAGTATCATTTATTTTTTACTTATATATATAAGTGAGTGTCATAATTTGATTGCAAGAAATTACGCCAGAATGAAACTATATGGGCTATTAACAGAACCGTATACAGGAAAAGCGGCCCCTGGGGAAAAAAACTTCTGGGGCGTTGTATATATTCTCTAAAAATATCCTCATGAGTAGAATCTAATTCCCACTTACTACACAAAAAAAAACCATGACCTTTTCAGTTTCCCTACTATAGTGACTATTTTATATTATGGGGAGTCACAAAACCGGACCATTTAGGAAGTCCGGAGTCGAGGAGGATCACCTCATTCCCTCCCCTTGTTGTAATGCCCGGCTATTAATAAAAATAAATGATACTTTTTACAGACGGCCGCCACCTATAGTAAGAAACCAATCATCAACGCTGGAGATGGCATTGGAGAACATCCTAGTCAAGCGTTGTTAGATGTATTTACCATTCAAGAAGAAATGGGCAGAGTTAATGGTTTGACGATTACCATGGTGGGAGATTTGAAGAATGGCAGAACTGTACATTCTTTAGCAAGGTAGGTGAACAAGCGTATCGTGGGATGGTCATCCACCTCATAGTTATGTAATAACAAGTGGCGGTTATCGGTTCCAAGTGGGACCAACATACTAAATTTTATACGAACAGTGTGAATAAGCTACCTATATTATTATATGAGGTTACCAAAAAAAAGGTTGTAAATATAAAATGCAAATGTAGCTTCATTATGTGTAGACCCAACTAGGTCCGTATCCAGGACAGGATTTTCAGGCTTCAACCCCCCCCCCCGAAAATTTTTGAAAAGAAAACTCCCTTTACATGCCCCCCCCCAATGAAATCTTTAGATGACCTCCCTCCCTATTAAGTTAAGATTTAATCAACTGGTTTACAGTAGTCCTCCTTTTCAGGTAGACTATTTTGTCTACGGAATGAATTCATAGGGTGGTTTCTTGCTTCGAGTAATATCTTGTTTAGTTCACCTTCTCTTTAGAGAGGATTCGGAGAAAAATCTCTTGGGTTACCAAAAAAAAAGTCATTCCAAGATATTGCTCGATCGCTTTGTCCAATTTTAATGAACTTAGTATGGGCATCTGTATGTTAATTATTTTTCGAACTGTAAGTTAGTCCCCGGAGGCCTCGTGTTGGGCACTTTAACTGAGTGTAGTTCACAAAATTTAGTTACTATTATTTTCTTGATCTAGGTTATTGACGTTGTACGATGTGAAGCTCAACTATGTGAGTCCAGCCAATCTGAGCATGCCTCAGTATATCAAAGATTTTGTAGCAAGTAAAGGCAAACAGCAAGAGGAGTTTCATAGTTTAGAACAAGTTCTACCACAAACAGATGTCCTTTATATGACACGCATTCAGAAAGAGAGATTCCCGTCCCCAGAAGAGTACCAAAAGGTAAGGGACCTTTTAGGACTCGTAAAAAATGGTAATAGGCTTTGACAGATGACCGGTTCTTAGTACCAAGTTTCATAGTTTAGTACAAGTTCTACCACAAACAGATGACCTTTATATGACACACATTCAGGAAGAGAGATTCCCATCCCCAGAAGAGTACCAAAAGGTAAAGGACCTTTTAGGACTCGTAAACAGATGACTGGTTCTTAGTACCAAATTTCATAGTTTAGAACAAGTTCTACCACAAACAGATGACCTTTATATGACACGCATTCAGAAAGAGATATCCCCATCCCCAGAAGAGTACCAAAAGGTAAAGGACCTTTTAGGACTCGTAAACAAAGGGTAATAGGCTTGAACAGACGATCGTTTTTTCGTACCAAGTCCACTTGGGTTATTTTTTTCAATCAAAGATCGGCTGTCTTTCGTTCCGACAACACCTTTTCGGGCAGGGGCGGATTGGGGCTCCAGGGGCCTCCCGGGCATATTGAAGAAGGGCCCCACATTCTTCTTTCATATTTTTGCCCCCCGATGAGCCGAAGTCCCATCGGGGCCCACATATTTTTTCTCTCACATATTTTACATGTAGGTATTTTTCTTTCATAATATTGCCCCCCCCCATGAACCGGGGGCCCACCTATTTTTTCTCGCACATATTTTTTCCCCCTGATGAGTGATGGTTCCACATATTTTTCTCACACATAATTTACAATTTTACATGTATGTTTCTTTCATAATAATGCTCTACGATGAACCCATATAGGGGCCCATTGGGGCCCACATATTTTATCTCGCACATATTTGACATGTATTTTTCTTTCATATTTTTGCCCCCTCCCCAGATGGGTCCCCGGCGCACCGGGCATTTGCCCAATGGCCCAGTCTGCCCCTGAGCCTGGGGGTTTTCACTATGGAGCAGATGATAACAAATAGCTTCTCCAAATGCTGTTACTTAGATCTGCACTGAATAAATCTTTAGTAAACGTATTAGAGCTACGATCAAGCAAACAATATTGTCCAAAATGAAGATCACAAAGAGAGCATTTATTTGATCGCAGAACTTATCCACCTAGATACCAATAACAATGATACTGGAAAATGTAAATGTAAAATTTCTTTGTGTTAAAACCCAACGCCCTTTTTACAATTTTTGTGAGTATCACAATTTTTTTTAAAAAAGTTATGCCCCGGAACCGCTTTCGCATTACTTCAGGGGAAGCATTACTAAGAGCCTTCTGCATTAATAATCTCTTCAATCTTCTAATGTTTTTTCTCTGGTAATGCCGCCACTGGTCGCTACTCACATTAAAGTAGCCACTCAATCGTCCTCACGAGGCTGAGTGCACCCCGAAATTATAATCACCCTCCCCCCCCCGACCTGAAGAAAGTGAACGTCATCAGTAATTGCTTCGGTTGTGATTGAAACTTGCCATCAAAACTGACGTATAAAGGTTTGAAAAAAAAAGCTGACTTGTATTTTTCCATCTTTCAGTCTTGCGGTCTCTATATTGTCACACCTAAAATCATGACAAAAGCAAAATCTAAAATGGCTGTGATGCATCCTTTACCAAGAGTATTTGAAATTGCAACTGAATTTGATTCTGATCCTCGAGCAGCCTACTTCCGCCAAGCGGAATATGGAATGTACGTGAGGATGGCATTGCTGACAATGGTTCTTGGAAGAGATTCAACTTTGACATATAACACATCTCGAAAACAAAGAACGACGTCACATAACTTCTCTTGAGTATTTCTATAGGTGAGTTTACCATCGCAAATTGTACTCGTATAAAGATAATATAATTACCTTTTATATAAATTAAAACGAAACACTTCCCAAAAACACTATTTACAATTATTTATGAAGAAACTAGTGACATATGTCAACTTCCATCCTTTGAATCGACTAGACTGATCGAAACAAGTTTTTTCACAAATAATTATAAATAGTGTTTTTGGTAAGTGTTTTGTTTTAATTTATTTAAAGGTTAATATTTCTTAACACTTATAATTAACATGTTACTCAAAGATTTATGAGTCCATAAAAGACAATCATCTGTTTCTCGCCTTTGCAGTAGAGATTATGAGGCATTGGTGTCAGGAAGCCCATATATTTCTAAATGCCTTCGAGACAGTGTTAGGCTTTAGTGTCAGGAAGCCTAGTTATTTCTAAATGCCTTCGGGACACTGCTAGGCTAGATGCCTTGGGGACACTACTACACAGGTCATCTCGTTGAAAGTATTTATCTTTCTGTTCAATGGGAAAATTGTAGAAGTCATGACTTATGATGTTTATAAATTATTCTTCATAATTTTGTTAAATTGGAATACTATGTCAAGTAAAACCATAATGAGGTAGGTAATATATAATACTATATCTTCACTTGACTGTAAAAACAGTCAAGTGAAGATATAGTAGTATATATTACTTTTATTATATTTACTTGACTTTTACAGTCAAGTGAAGATATAGTATTATATATTACCTACCTCATTCATTATTCTTCAACTTTTCTCTTTGTAGTCGTCGAAATTGAGTGAGGTTTATAGTTTACTGCGGACTACTAGTATGTTCCTTTGAAGTGTTTATAAGATACATAGGCGTCATACGCGTAAGTGAGACCCAGCAATACGCCCAGAATCTGAAAGCAATATATTTTTAAATATGTAAGATTGATCTGGATGACAGGGACTTCACGAGGAATTGGGGACGATTACAATTGGTTATTAACGATTTACATCAAGTCTAGTGTGGTCCATACAAAATCATGTTTTGAATCAAGGTGTTTGTTAGTACTCATGTATTATAATAGAAAATAAAAACTCTGCCAATTTAGAGCACAAGTACATTATTCTATTAATGTTGACTCTTTTGACGATTTTAATTTAAAACTGTAGTTTTAACATCTCGAACTAAATCTTCATCAGGTGATCTTATTGGATAACTTGGACTACTTAGAGCATCCTCATAATCACTTAGACAGTCTTCTTCATTGCCTATGAGATTCTTGAATCACAAATTGATTCTTAAACAATTTATAATAGTCTCGTTATTACCAGATACCTACGGACGCGGCACAAGGCCTAAACGAGGACAAGTTTTTACCGGAGCCACTTTAATAACATTCCAGAGGATTTTCATTTCGTTTTTCCATATAGCGACTAGTTGATCCGATAAAAATGTTTTTACCACGAGGCATGACCGATCAAAACGTTTCCTAACCTCTCTGGTTGTGACGCTTATATTGAACATTAATAAACGAAACGAAAACCCTCTGTCTCTCTAATGTTATAATAGTGGCTCCGGTAAAAACTTGTCCCCATTCGGGCTTTGTGCCGAATCCAATACCTACTACACCATCTACCTAACCCTCAAAATTTGGTTTTTACCGTACGTAGATTCAAAAAATAAAATAAGAAATCCGTACGTCGCGACCGACGAAATTTTTTTTTAAAACCTATTTTGAATTCAACGTACCTACAAGTACGAGTACCTTGACACGTAAAATTTCAAATTTTGAGGGAGGATTTTTTTTATCGTGACCGTGACCGATTCGGTTATTTTCTTCGCTCTTTAGCGATAAATACTAACATAGGCAGCTGTCAGAGCGGGATATACGGAGAAGAAAGGTGTTATGAGATAAAGACTTACATAGGCAGCTGTCAGAGCGGGATATACGGTGAAGAAAGGTGTTATGAGATAAATACTTACATAGGCCGCTGTCAGAGCGGGATATACGGTGAAGAAAGGTGTTATGAGATAAATACTTATATAGGCAGCTGTCAGAGCGGGATATACGGTGAAGAAAGGTGTTATGAGATAAATACTTACATAGGCAGCTGTCAGAGCGGGATATACGGTGAAGAAAGGTGTTATGAGATAAATACTTACATAGGCAGCTGTCAGAGCGGAATATACGGTGAAGAAAGGTGTTATGAGATAAATACTTACATAGGCAGCTGTCAGAGCGGGATATACGGTGAAGAAAGGTGTTATGAGATAAAGTGGGTAGAGAAAGGTGTGAACAGCAAATGAGAGAAAAAATGACGCACTCAGAAATAAGTTGGCAGCAACCGTGTTGAACAAAATTTCCTAAAAAATGAATCAATGCAAAAATAAGCAGCATGAAGGTATGACCATTTGAATATAAACTTTTTAATAAATCAATACAAAAATAAGGTATGGCCATTTGAATATAAACTTTTTAATCAATCAATACAAAAATAAGTAGCATGAACGTATGGCCATTTGAATATAAACTTTTTAACAAATCAATACAAAAATAAGCAGCATGAAGGTATGGCCATTTGAATATGAACTTTTTAATAAATCAATACAAAAATAAACAGCATGAAGGTATGGCCATTGGAATATAAGCTTTTGAATAAATCAATACAAAAATAAGCAGCATGAAGTATGGCCATTTGAATATAAACTTTTTATAAATCAATACAAAAATAAGCAGCATGAAGTTATGGCCATTTGAATATAAACTTTTTAATAAATCAATACAAGAAAGCAGCGTGAAGAAGTATGGCCATTTGAATGTATACTTTTTAAGCTTATCATTGCAAAGAGCATACAAAAAATTATTTCATATCCGCTTAGGATCACCCTGAATATATAGGGTGCTAGGATGTAAATGGGTCCCTTGAATATGGTGGATAGCTGAGATCAAATGGAACATATTTAACGAAATACGATAGTGAGATAGACGAAGCATAGCCAGGTATCAGAGTGGGGACGTTCAATCTAGGACAAATTGTTCTGATCCCGGATAACCGACGAAATAGTGGTTAGACATTTAATCCTAATTTTTGGCGGTGGCTATTTCGAGTGGCGTCCATTTTTTTTTATATATATAAAAAAAGCAAAATGGGGAAAATTGAGTTTTTGTTTGTTTTCAAATGTGATCCGACAAAGTCTAATTTTTTTTCACTGAAAGTGTAAAAAGTTTTTGAAAATTAGAACACAATTTTATTTATGTTAAGAGTGAACTGCGAAAATGATTCATTTTAGAAAAAAAAAATTAACTTCAAGTCTCAGACACGAACACTAAATCATAATTTCAAAAATGAGCCTGAGCCAAAAAGCAGCACACATACAGGGTGTTTGGCTATAAATGGGACCCCTGAATATGGTGGTCCGATTACGATAAAATTTTAGAAATAAGCTCCAATTAAAGTCCTGGACACAACTGTCAAATTAGAAATTCGAAAAAAGAGCGTGAACCAAAATGGCAGCCTTCCAAAGTCCAAAAAAAATTCGACTCAATACATTTCTCTTTCATTTTTCCCGGTTTGAAAACACATTTAAATTGATTTTAAGAGCACCTGAGCATGGAAAATGTAATCTGAACTCAGATTAAGAAAGAAAAAAAAAATCGGAAAAAAACGTCTTCTAAACTAGCACAATATTCATCAGAAAATATTCTAGGAAATATGAAAATTCACAAATTGTTTTTTTCTTTTTTTTATGATATCCTTTTAAAAAATCTGAACTCATAATTCCATTTGTTATACTCGGGTACTGTCATAACGAGAAAAAAATACTAAAAAATCAAACGAGAGAAAAAGAAAAAAATACTTTTAATCGAACATATTTTGGATTTTGGAAGGCTGCCATTTTGGTTCACGCTCTTTTTTCGAATTTCTAATTTGACAGTTGTGTCCAGGACTTTAATTGGAGCTTATTTCTAAAATTTTATCGTAATCGGACCATTTTCGTGGTTCCCTCTTAACATGGGAATTGAATTTTTTGTTCGATTTTTCAATTTTTTTTTACACAAAATGTCTTAGAAAGAGACACTCTTTTCATAAGTCAAATCACATTTGAGAACAGACAAAAAAATTTGATCACTTTTCAGGTTTTCCCCCATTTTGCTTTTGTTTTTTAAAATTTTGATGGCATATTTGAAATCACCGCCATCAAAAACTAGGATTTAGTGTCCATCTTCTTTTTGTTCGGTCACACAGAACCCACCAAGCGACGTTGAAAGTTGTCCAAAAATGACCTTCTCCACCCTGTAACTCGGCTATGCTTCGTCTGGCTCACTAACGAATTTCGTAAAAAATGTTCCATTTGATCTCAGCTACCCACCATATTCAGGGGTCCCATTTATAGCCAAACACCCTGTAGAATCTACCAAGCAACTTATAAATTTGACCCAAAATGGCTATGCTTTGTTTGGCTCACTAACGAATTACGTGAAATATGTTCCATTTGATCTCGGGTACCCAACATTTTCAGGGATCCCATTTATAGCCACAACACATCCTTTACATGGATAAGATACTTACAAAGAGCGATCCTCGAATGAGCCTGTAAGAATTATTGGACAGAAAGTATGTAACAGTGAGAAGAGAAGTTGTCATCAAACACGATGACACAGCCGTCAGAAATGTTTCATAGGACATTCCTAGTGTGGGAGCAAAACTGGATCCAAAATTTAACAAAATGATTTGACAAAGACTGCCCAAAATCTGAAATTAAAATTTTAGTTTGATTATACATGTAATATCTAATGTCGAACACTTTAATTTATGCAAGTCATTGATGATTAATTTACACAACTAAAATAAAGGATTCTGTATTATTTTTTTAGCACAGAACCCAATATATATATATGACTGATTATGATGAAAGGTTTCCGCGTACATTTGGACCGTAAAAGAAACCTAGGTGCATACCAAATTTCAAAAAAATCTGTCAACGCCAAGTGGAAAAAGTGTCGCCCACACCTTAGGGCGCTGGGATGAAGTGGATCTTTATATTTCATTTTTGAAACGTAAAATAAAGTGGATTTTTGTTTCATGCGAAAGGCACGCACATCCTACACAAAGTGTAAAAACGGGCGGTTAAGATTTACCTATACAAAATTTTGCATTATTGGACATATTTCCACTGAGTAGATCGGTTTATTTAAAAATCGCACCACTTTTAAAATGTCGGTAAGTGCATACTTAGATTCCATTTAAAAAAACACGCCACTTTTAGAATGGCGGTAAGTGCATACTTACGATTTCTGCTATTTTTAATTTTCCAACTGAAGTTTTGATGAAAGAAAAATTCAAACAGGTACACAAGTGACACACACCGCAACAATTGATTCCGTTGTCAATGGTAACCGAAACTGAGGGCCGCATTACTAGTCGGGTGCCCATAGTATCAACTGTTCAAAAATGTATAATTAGTTATTTATTATTCACTTAAAATAATGAAATAGACAAATAGAGCATTTATGTGAAGTGCATTTTTAAATTAAGATTTAATAATGATCCAACCATAGTTCTTTATCAACTGAGCTCTTTGCGAGTTTCATACACAGTACCTATAGCAACTGATTTTCAGCTAAAACACCTTCATCCCCTCTCCCTTAAATTTCTTTCTCTTTATAAAACCAATGTTCCATTATTTCGAACTTGGTAATCCTACTTCATGAGCTACACTCAGAATTGGACCAATGACGTTTTTGATTTATTATTTTTAATAATGAACCTTTAGAATCATCACAAAAAATTGCCTTCCCTCAAAATTTGATATTTTACGTTTCAAGGTATGTAGAATCCAAAAATCCAATTTTCCGCCATCCGTCATGATGGGCAGTTTTGCAAAATTGGTATGTAGGTCCCATTTACGGTCTAGTTTCATACTAAAATTTTAGTATGGAACCCTATGTGAGTGACATTCAGGAAAATTTTCGGGGCACAATTAGAAACCAGATAGGACCTAAATACCAAATTTTATTAAAATCTTTTAACGCTAACTGGCAAAAGTGCCCTTATTAGGTATATTATTATTATATAATTCTTTATTCAATGAACTTTTACGACGGCGAACAAATGGATTTTCAATACGATTCTTGGATTCTACTTACTTTGAAAGGTAAAATATCAAATTTTGAGGGGGGGTAATTTTTTTTCGTGACGAATCCAAAGGATTATTATTAAAAATAATAAACCGAAAAAGTAAATACCGCACGATGCGATGTGGTGCGAGAAAGTGACACAACGGAACTGTGAATTCAGTTAACCATTGACAATGTATAACACACGGGAGATATCTTCTGTTCCTGCCCATGTGTGTATTTTGAGATATCCTCAATGACAGAATCCTCAGCGTGTGCTTGAATTAGACAATTTGTTTGTCGCGTGGATAACACATGTCACTGATTTATTTTTGAAACTATTTTGGAAAGCACCCTCCCTATATTAAAATTAGGTTAAATAGTGGTTCAGTAAACGGGAGACCTCACTCAATTTCGAAGAGTATGAAGTGAGAGAGGGAGTATATTTTGTGTTGTTTTAGCAGTCGGTGTTCCTCTTAATCATCTGTTCTCTTTTTCAACGGTCTTTTTCACACTTTTGTGGGTATCACATCATTACTAAGAGCCTCTTGCACTAATAATCTCTTCAGTTTTCTTATCTTTTTACTTTGGCAATTCCGCTACTAGTCGCTACTCACATTAAAGTAGGTGCTTAATTGTCCTCACGAGGCTGAATGCACCCGAAATCATAAGCACAAAGTCCAACATTTTCGGACCCCGCACGGGATTGAACCCGGGTCTCCGAAGGGCAATGCCAGTGTGATACCAGGCGGACTGAAGTTATCAAAAATGTTGTGATTACCCTTTTCTGAAACTGTGATAGTATGTGTTTCTGGTACGTAGGACCGGCTATCGTGAGAACGGAGAATTGATAATCATCATATGTACCTATGCGGATCTGATATTGCGCACTACCTATCCCTCCGCAATTCTGAATCTCATAACTATTCATCACGCTTGCGTGCGCACATATTTCGCATGAGCTGTGTACGTATACCCTTTAAATTTAATAATAATGCAAATTATTAGACAGGAAAAATATACGATCAAAGTATAAATACGGTTTTGTACAAGTGGCCTAATTTAACCGAAGGAACTAATCTGCCAGCTCATGGAGTTCCTTGAGAACTTCACTAGTGGATCAAGATGCTCAGGTGATCACGTTAGTGGTGTAGTCATTTATAGAAAAAAAATCATAATCAAATATAAAAAAATCATTTTCAAAAAACAAAATTTTTCATAAATCGGATATCAGCCNACACACGGGAGATATCTTCTGTTCCTGCCCATGTGTGTATTTTGAGATATCCTCAATGACAGAATCCTCAGCGTGTGCTTGAATTAGACAATTTGTTTGTCGCGTGGATAACACATGTCACTGATTTATTTTTGAAACTATTTTGGAAAGCACCCTCCCTATATTAAAATTAGGTTAAATAGTGGTTCAGTAAACGGGAGACCCCACTCAATTTCGAAGACTATAGAGTGAGAGAAAGGGAGTATATTTTGTGTTGTTTTAGCAGTCGGTGTTCCTCTTAATCATCTGTTCTCTTCTTTTTTTTTCACACTTTTGTGGGTATCACATCATTACTAAGCCTCTTGCACTAATAATCTCTTCAGTTTTCTTATCTTTTTACTTTGGCAATTCCGCTACTAGTCGCTACTCACATTAAAGTAGGTGCTTAATCGTCCTCACGAGGCTGAGTGCACCCGAAATCATAAGCACAAAGTCCAACATTTTCGGACCCCGTCGGGGATTAAACCCGGGTCTCCCAAGGGCAATGCCAGTGTGATACTAGGCGGACTGAAGTTAGCAAAAATGTTGTGATTACCCTTTGCTGAAACTGTGATAGTATGTGTTTCTGGTACGTAGTACCGGCTATCGTGAGAACGGAGAATTGATAAACATCATATGTACCTATGTGGACCTGATATTGCGCACTACCTATCCCTCCGCAATTCTGAATCTCATAACTATTCATCACGCTTGCGTGCGCACATATTTCACATGAGCTGTGTACGTATTTGTGTAAATACCCTTTAAATTTAATAATAATGCAAATTATTAGACAGGAAAAATATACGATCAAAGTATAAATACTGTTTTGTACAAGTGGCCTAATGTAACCCAAGGAACTAATCTGCCAGCTCATGGAGTTCCTTAAGAACTTTACTAGTGGATCAAGATGCTCAGGTGATCACGTTAGTGTTGTAGTCATTTATAGAAAAAATATCATAATCAAATATAAAAAATCATTTTCAAAAAACAAAATATGGGGCCCCCTGGGCTCCCTAATTTTTCAAAATCTAAAAGCCCTTAAGACCAACCATAACATATCAAAATTTTACGTTTCTACAACAAATTGCTAAAAAGATTATAATAATTTTTATGAACACAAAAGTCACCCCGGGGGAGGGGCCAAGAACCCGAAAACTACACACCAAATTTCCTTCCTGTCCTAAACATGTATACCAAATTTCGTTAAAATCGGATGAAAATTGTGGCTTGTATCGCGTAACAAACAAACATACATACACATATACAATGTCATTTCGGGATGTATACCGAGGTCAAAAGTGGAGTTTACTAACGTTCACAATAAATGTCCATATCAAGTTTCATCAAAATCGGACAAGGCGATGGAGAATTATAGTGGTACAAAAAAAACACAAACAAACAAAAAACTTCGTGTTAAAACAAGACAGTATCAATGAAGTTCCCTAAAGTAATGTTGAAAATCGTCGTCTTAAAACGAGACTTAACGTCGTCTTAAAACGAGACAGCTAGTTCAATCAATGAAGTTCCCTAAAGTAATGTTGAAAATCGTCATGTTAAAATGAGATATTACCTATTTCAATCAATGAAGTTCCCTAAAGTAATGTTGAAAATCGTCGTGTTAAAATAAGACCTCACCTAGTTCAATCAATGAAGTTCCCTAAAGTAATGTTGAAAATCGTCGTGTTAAAACGAGACCTCACCTGATTTAATCAATGAAGTTCCCCAAAGTAATGTTGAAAATCGTCGTGTTAAAACGAGACCTCACCTGATTTAATCAATGAAGTTCCCTAAAGTAATGTTGAAAATCGTCGTGCTAAAACGAGACCTCAGCTAGTTCAATCAATGAAGTTCCCTAAAGTAATGTTGAAAATCGTCATATTACCATATTACGAGATATTACCTATTTCAATCAACAAGTTCCCTAAAGTAATGTTAAAAATTGTCGTGTTAAAATAAGACCTCACCTATTTCAATCAATGAAGTTCCCTAAAGTAATGTTGAAAATCGTCGTGTTAAAACGAGACCTCACCTGATTTAATCAATGAAGTTCCCTAAAGTAATGTTGAAAATCATCGTGTTAAAACGAGATATCACCTAGTTCAATCAACAAGTTCCCTAAAGTAATGTTGAAAATCGTCGTGTTAAAATAAGACCTCACCTAGTTCAATCAATGAAGTTCCCTAAAGTAATGTTAAAAATCGTCGTGTTAAAACGAGACCTCACCTGATTTAATCAATAAAGTTCCCTAAAGTAATGTTGTATCGGGGGTTCATAAGAAAAATAACAAGAAACTACTCAGCTGTCCTCACGCGGTTGGGAGCACACAAGTATCGACTCTTGCGTCAGATATTAATATATTGCATCAAAATTAATATTAAGTAGAACAAAGAAATCAAGTTATAAATCATCCAATGTCGAAATGTTATAGCGACATGCCAAGGGAACTTAAACAATATTAATTGTTTAGAGTTAATATGAAATTGCTATTGGCTGAACTCAATACCATCAGCCAACAGAAAGCCGGGAATTAATTTAACGGTCGATCTGAAGGGAGAACTTCAGATCGAGCGTCAATTAAAATGAATTCTAATTCTGGCATTCGACGATTAACAACTAAGTAATTTTATATATTATTTCTAAGTCCTGAATTCCAATAAAGACCAACTTCGTAAATTTTTATATTTGGTAATTTTCAACATTAACATCTTGTTGTTCTCATTTCTATTATAGTTTTCTCTCTCAGGTTGGAGTCTTATCTTAAAAAGGAGTTTATAGTAACTCTGAAACGGATAGACGGGGAACAACCTTTTCCATAGGAAAACCAGCTTCCCATACCAAAATAAACCCAACAACTTCCATCCGAGTAGACAAAACTTCCCACGTTGTTTAACATCAGTGATCTAATGAGAACCAGTGCATGGTGTTATCAACGTTGTGACATCGATAGCTACGTTGATGTGAGTCAAAGCACACTCTGAGGGCTCCCAGATATGGGTATGAAGGCTGTTCGAAATCCTGGGAGCTCCTTGGTGACCACTAGATCACGGAGGCTTTTCGACATTGGTGTCCTACAAAACACCCTGGGAGGGCTCTTAGATATGGGTACAAAGGCTTTTCGACACCCTGGCAGCTCCTTGGTGACCACTAGATCACGGAGGCTTTTCAACATTGGTCCTCTACAAAACACCCTGGGGGCCCTTTCCTAGGTAACCCACAGGGTTTAGCTATTATATTTGGTTCATATTATCGTACATATCTTTTCATTTTTCAGATTGGCTCCATAAAATGAGACTCCCCGCCTTCACCAATTGCGGCACGACACGGAACGGTGAGTTATTAATTTGGAGATGGCTGTTAGCATTTCCAAAAGATAAAGAATCCTCTTTCTTTTCAACTTTTCCTTTTCTATCGAAGAATTATATAATCCCCTAATTTAACAAAGTCCAGAGAGGTCAATGTTCTTTTAAATAAATAAATTTAGGTTTAATTAAGTGACGCAGAAAATAAATCACGGAATAAATTATTGGGGGAAAAACTCTGCCGATGTGACGTGGGTTTATTATTTTACTAACCTAAAATCCCCCCTCTAAAATTTGATATTTTGCGTATCCAGGTGCGTAGCATCAAAAAATCAAAAACCTACGTAGGCGTTGTTTCTGAATTCAACGTAACTATTGCCTATATACCTTGAAACTTCCTCTTTAGCGATAAATACTTTCAAATCCGTTCGTACGCCGTACCCTGTACAGTGTACACCGTACACGCGCACACCGTCAAACTTTAGTAGAACTTTTGCCACTATGGAATCATATAGTATATAATATGTGACTGACGAAAAGTCACAATTAGATCCCAAATGGTACTTACATACCAAAGTTCATCAAAATCGGTGAACGCAAAATGGAAGTGCTGCCACTCACGCGGACAAACGGATTTTTTTATTCGATTTTCGGACCGTGAAACGTAAAATATCAAATTTTCAGGAGATTTTTTTTTTCGTGACTGAATCCAATAGAAGTGGCGAGATTTTTTAATCTCCCCACAGATGAGATGTGATTTGATGGACCTGCTGCTACTACAACAACATAATTTAAAATAATAATAATTAAGGAAATTAAAAATACATTTAAAGCTTGTTTATTTATTTTGTAAAAATTTAGCACACTTATTAAATTAAGTATAGGTAATGTATAAACAAAAAAATGCACTTGAGACACAAGTAGAAACTGTTATAAAAGAAAGGCAGCAATAAGGGGGGGGGGAGAACTCTTTATTAGGAGAACGGGGTTGCAGTTCGAATGACACTAAAATATGAATTTTATTACTTCAAAAATATTTTTTAGTTGTTTTCAGTGTTTTGTCACTTTCAGAGAAGTTCAACTTTAAAATTCTTTACAAAAACAAATAAATATCAATTGATTTTCGGTGGAAATATGACCTACGGTGACCTACGAAATTCCTCTGAAAGATCGCGTTCAAGATCGAATTTGTTTTTAATAGAATCCTAAAAAAGATGGAGAAAAGATTTCCTCCCCGGAGTGAAACCCGTTTTTCAGTATTTTTCGAACTTTGAAATCGTACTCGAGGGACCCATTTCACAATAAATTACAAGTTAATATTAATAGTCGTGTACTTGTAGAAACCATACAAATTACAAGTACGATACTTGTAATATTGATTGTAACATGTATATGAATACGGTTCGATACTTGAAGGTCACTTGTATTTAGTATTTACTAGAATTGTTTGGGGTCTTTAACAAAAGGGGAATGTAGGATATACAAACACATGAAAATATTGGAGACTGTCATCCTCACGGCTCGAGTCCACCGAAACTATGCGATGAGCTAACATCCTCAGTTATTGAAAAGGAACCTAGATTTCATCTCAGGCTGATGATTTTTTTTTTCGGTAGAGGCTAGATACTTTACTGATGCTTCGGAATCAGGTCCATCGCACGGAGAGAGAGGATCGAATATGGATTTTTTATTATTATTATTATTTTTTTTTTAACTTTTTTATAAAAATAGTTACCTAGGTAATTAATGTGTAATAATAATTGTAATGGTTTTCTTTCATAATAAAAAGGTCAAGTAAATCTTGTAGTTTATTAAATTAAATTACAAGCGAAACACACTCATACAGGTTGACACATAAAGGAGGGATTGTTTTCAAATATATTACGATATACATAGATGCGTTATCAGTGTGCCCCATCTTGTTTTTCTTGTTATTATTATCAACCTGGTTAAAGGTCTCTATTGAGAATTATCACTGCGACCTTTATTTAGATCTATTGTGACCAGCGGCGGGGATGAAGTTAGATTTGAACCAACAGCCTCCTGGTTACGAATCCACCGCCTCAGCCATGATATCTACTGGGACTGTAGCCCGATCCTGTTGGAACTAAACAACTTGGATCGGAATTCAACCGTCCAATGTTGGAGAGAGTTGAAACCAACTTCCATGAACGTCTCCAAGGATGCATCGCTGATCGTGTACGCCACATTTCAGATCCACACTTCATTTCCTCAAATTCTTTGAAAAACGAACCAGAAACTAGCAATATATTGGGGGGTGGGGAGGGAGGAAAAGATTTTTTTCAAAACTCTCCATTCTTTATGTCTCACGCCGTACAAAATACTTTATCCCTATATAATAGTAAGATAATAATTAATCAATGAATCGATACTAGCACCGCCCGCTTCGCTGCAGTCTTGGGGACATAACGGTTCCCATCAGGCCCGTAACCAGGATTTTATTTCGAGGGGGGGTCAGCTAAATATTTTATTTCGGGGGGGGCCATCTAAAGGTAGTTTTACCATATAGGGATTACCTATAGGAAAAATGAAACCTTTCCAAAAATTTCGGGAGGGGTTGACCCCTTGAAACCCTGTCCTGGATACAGGCCTGGTTCCCATGCTGCTATCATGTCCACAATCATTTGAAACAGTTCGGTATCGATAGTAAGATAAGAATCCTTCTAAAAATGATAATTGTTCAATTAATCGATGATTAATCTCTTGTAGTTAACCTTTTTAATAGCTACAAGTAGTAATTGTAGTTATAAAACTTTTTAATAACTACAAGAAGTAATTGTAGTTATATAACTTTTAATAACTACAAGTAGTAATTGTAGTTATTAATAAGTATTTTGTTAATTTAGCCCATTTTTTGTGGGTTTGTCAAGATGGTTGCTCTTCAAGTTTGACCAATTTTTTTTATTATTATTTATATGCCTTTGTATGATTTGTATGCAAAAACTGCGCTCACGAGGTAAAGTACTGACACAATCACGCCAAGGATCTGAAATCATAAAGATAATCTAATTAGGTGCGGTCAGTTTCTGTGGAAGAGAGTTGATTCCAAACTACCGAAAAAAATCATTTACGGATTGCAAAAAAAACTCTCTGCCCATTTACCAAATATAATTTTATTGATGTTGATTTGTTGACCATGGCTGTTATAGAAAAATATTTCCCGTCCACTCGACCGTCCGCATAAACGGCACTTTTTCCATTTAGAGAGTTTGTAGTCTTTTTTTTTTTTTTTTTTNTTATGAAATTTAGTCTCGTGTCTGCAGTCAGTCTCTTGTGTTCGACATCACTCTTGTACCGTTCATCCGATTTTTATGAAATTTAGTCTCGTGTTTGCAGTCAGTCTCTTATGTTCGACATCACTCTTGTACCGTTCATCCGATTTTTATGAAATTTAGTCTCGTGTCTCGTGTCTGCAGTCAGTCTCTTGTGTTCGACATCACTCTTGTACCGTTCATCCGATTTTTATGAAATTTAGTCTCGTGTCTGTCTGTAGTAAATTTCTTGTGTTCGAAATAACTCTTGCGATTTTGATGAAATTTTCTGGGATTGTTAGGAAAGGTGACTTGTTTGGGATATAAATTTGGCAAAAGATTTTTCTTATAATATCAATAATTATAAATACTTTGATCAAAACGACTGCTGACTAAAAATCTTCGTTGTCTGAGGTACTTACGGAAATAATGTAGTAGGAACGTTCGCGATGAGTATTGTATTTGTCTTGTCTGAGGTACTTACGGAAATGATGTAGTAGGAACGTTCGTGATGAGTATTGTATTTGTCTTGTCTGAGGTACTTACGGAAATGATGTAGTAGGAACGTTCGTGATGAGTATTGTATTTGTCTTGTCTGAGGTACTTACGGAAATGATGTAGTAGGAACGTTCGTGATGAGTATTGTATTTGTCTTGTCTGAGGTACTTACGGAAATGATGTAGTAGGAACGTTCGTGATGAGTATTGTATTTGTCTTGTCTGAGGTACTTACGGAAATGATGTAGTAGGAACGTTCGTGATGAGTATTGTATTTGTCTTGTCTGAGGTACTTACGGAAATGATGTAGTAGGAACGTTCGTGATGAGTATTGTATTTGTCTTGTCTGAGGTACTTACGGAAATGATGTAGTAGGAACGTTCGTGATGAGTATTGTATTTGTCTTGTCTGAGGTACTTACGGAAATGATGTAGTAGGAACGTTCGTGATGAGTATTGTATTTGTCTTGTCTGAGGTACTTACGGAAATGATGTAGTAGGAACGTTCGTGATGAGTATTGTATTTGTCTTGTCTGAGGTACTTACGGAAATGATGTAGTAGGAACGTTCGTGATGAGTATTGTATTTGTCTTGTCTGAGGTACTTACGGAAATGATGTAGTAGGAACGTTCGTAATGAGTATTGTATTTGTCTTGTCTGAGGTACTTACGGAAATGATGTAGTAGGAACGTTCGTGATGAGTATTGTATTTGTCTTGTCTGAGGTACTTACGGAAATGATGTAGTAGGAACGTTCGTAATGAGTATTGTATTTGTCTTGTCTGAGGTACTTACGGAAATGATGTAGTAGGAACGTTCGTAATGAGAATTGTATTTGTCATTCGTAACTTCCAACAGTAGAATGGTTGAGACAATTATGTAGAAAAAGAACGCACCTCCATGATAAATGAATTCCTGAAAAAGACAAACGCATTAATTATTATTGTTAAAAAGGGAAGGCCTATACGTTTTTTTGGCCGAGTGTTCTTTTTCTTTCACTTCACCCTTTCCCAATTATATTTGGGGTCGGCGTTACTTTCCTTAATGTTATCATGCCACAACACTTTCTACTTTGCCTAGTCTCTATAGCTGTAACCTTTTCTGGCACGGAAACACTCACTGGCTTCTCACGGTATCCATAGAAACTGCGTAGAAACTAGCTTCTTGCTGATCCCTTATCATTGGTTTGAAACAGAGTATTTTAAAGGCTGGACACATTTTGGCCGAGTATAACTCTCGCTATTTGAATGCTATTTAGCCCCCGCAAATTTTCACGTTGGGATCCTATAATTCTTTCCCAGAGACACGCTTTCGAAAACTTTGGAGCGAAGGGGCATGGCACTCCCGTTGAAACCAAAAATAAAACTATGGCTCCGTAGATTTTAAACTCCTCTTTGTCTGGACGTGGATGAAACTCATCGTTTAATGTGACACATGGTTTAATTGCTTTAGTGGCTAAAAAAATACCTCCCTCCCAAATTTAATATTTTACGTTTCAAGGTCAATATAATACCAAAATGAATAAAAAAAAAAAAACAGTTTGTCCGCCTCCCCCCGTGTATACTGCACACCGTTCGTGTGAACCACACTTTTCCCACTTATCATAGATCGATTTTCATGAAAATATAGCTCCCATTTGGGGCCTAATTGTCCCCCAAAACTGTTCATCACTACATATATAGGGTTCCATTTTTGCATTCTACGTATCTTTGAAATATCAAATTTAGGGGGTATTTTTTCGTGACGATTCTAGACTCGTAATGGAAAATAATCAACCAAAATAAATCACCTGTATGGTGATTTATTTTAATTTCGTCGTCTGGCCATCGTCCTCACGATGGCCGGTTCTACAAACCAGGACGACATGGAATGCACACCATCACAGTTCCAGTCAAGGGCCATCAAACCATTTTCGATTACCTCATATCAAACTTTTTCTACCATTATTCTAAGCCTGGATGTAAAAATGGAGAAACTAGTTGATTTTAAGAGGAACACCGCTACCACAACAACAACGACCTGTGTGGTACTCGTGGGGAAGCAGACTGAGCACGCTACTACTTACATATGTTGTTTTTGCAATAATAGATCCTGTGCTAATAGAGATGAGACATGCCAATAATAAAAGGAAACTTCCTAGGAAGAAAGCGGTGGCAATAGCGATAAAGAAAGCTTCAGGTTTGTTGCTGGTGAAGTTGTGATAGTAGGCGTCCGAATTATAGATGTATATACCAATAATGATGGCTCCAATAATCTGAAACAACAAGTAAGAAATGTGTTAATTTTGTTCTTTCTCATTTGGCAATAGCGATGAAGGAAACTTCTGGTCGTGTGATAGTCAAATTGTGGCGCTTTAACAGTAACAGAGGTGAAAGCGAATAATGGGCGTTAAGAGAGGTTTGTGAGATATTTAGAGGTTTGTTATAATTTTCGAGAGAACATAGCTATAATTTTTGGATGGGTAGGACACTTGGTAGAACAATCAAATACAGGAATTGAAAATGATGAAAAAAAGTTGACTTTATCGCAGAACTATAAAGTCCAGATCAAGACAAATTTGTAAATATAAGTCAAGTGTTTTTAATTATTTTCAATTCTTGTATTATGATTTCATTGCTTTTGTGACTAACAAGTTGGCGAAAAACTACTGCAAATTGTTTTTTTCTTTTTCTTTTTTTTTTCTTTGTTTTTTTTTTGGAGGCAATTGACTTTAATGAACAACAAACAAATTTCCATACAAGAATAGTTCTATACATTTTCGTATCTCTAACTGTTTCTGGGATATAGAAATAGAAAACAAAGAATTCGATTTTACCAATATCATTTACATACATAACTCGAAAACGGTCAGAGATGAAGCTGAGTACACTCTGAAATATTAGCCTGCAGTGTATGCTAGCGGACTCAATCAGAGTACTGAACATACCCGACGTTGCTTAACTTCAATGATCTGACGCAAACCAGTTTTTTCAAACTCAAATTTCAAACAAAGAATTACTCAAAAAGAATTTGTAAAATTAGAAAGATGATTTTGATAAAAAAAAAATACATAAAAATGATTTGAACACCCTATCTGATATTGACCATCACCGTTGCTTAACGTCATAAATTAGTATTTAAAGTAAGTTAAAAGAATAACTAAAATTACTTGAAAAACTTATGAGAAGAAGCAAAATAGATAAATGTTGTAGGGAAAAAAAAATATTTGATTGTTCTGCACATTGCATATACGAGTATAAATGATACCAGGCGACCACAAGAAATTGAAAATTGGTACAAATTCGTGATATCTCCGGAACGGTAAGTGATATCGGAGAACGGATTATTTTTTTGGATTCAGCGCATCAAATAACGGTATATGACATACATTTGAACGGAAAATTTTACCATCGATTTTTCGTTGATAAAAAATCAAAGGGGTTAACCTTCCCTTTTTTTATCGAAAAAAATCGAAAGTCGAAAACTGACATGGCAAATAGTATAGACAATTGTAATTTGAGCTCCCGAGTCGACTGATGTCATCAAATAAACGCTGTCAACTACCGTTTTCGAGTTATTAATTTTTTCGTTTTTTTTTTTTTTTTTTTTTTTTTTTTTTTTTTTTTTTTTTTTTTTTTTTTTTTTTTTTTTTTTTTTTTTTTTTTTTTTTTTTTTTTTTTTTTTTTNCCCCCCCGCGCCAAAAACAGTTCCCATTCGAAAATTATATCTTTGTTCTCCCCTTTTCAAGCTCCCTTTCTCCTTCCCCCCCCGCGCCAAAAACAGTCCCCATCCGAAAATTAAATCTTTGTTCTCCCCTTTTCAAGATCCCATTCTCCTTGTCATTTCACAACTTTGAAACATCTCACAAACCTCTCCTTTACGCCTTTTATTTATACATTTTTACACTCTGTAATCTCAGTTTAACCCTTAGGCATTTTATGGCAAATGTTTATTTAGGTTGTGATTTAGCCAATGACTTTATATCGCTGAATAAACCATTTCGCGTCATATTACTGAAGGTAAGCAACATCCAGAGGTTTTATTTGGTGGTTGACTACGAAGGTCTAGCCCTCGTAATGCTTGTCATTCCTGGTACCACCCAGCCGGAGTGGGGTCAATGTGGGTAGCGCCTGGATTGTAAGTATTCAGAGAATCGAGGTAAAAACCCTGTCCGAATAACCAATAGATGTTAAAGAGACGTTAAGCTAAAACAAACATAGTACTCGGACAAATAATGTTCGCGCACTCCCACGCGTGGATACACAATGTGTTATTGGCTACTTCGGAGTGAACCACTTAACTTCATGAGGACAACTGAGTACCTGTAATTTATTGAGGCGAAATGATAGGAGAGACTATCTCCATAATTAAACGCCTAGTTACCGAAATGAGAACTGTCTCCACAGTTGCTCAAAAATCAAACACAAAATCATCATATCTACGTAATAAGTTATAATGCGAGCGGAAATATTAAATCTGAGATATTTTTTCAAACTTAACATGAATAAAAAGATTTGTTGCTTTTTGATTGCCTACAAGAAACTAAGCCCCCCCCTGGCAAGATCCCCTCAGAGTAAAAATGATGGCGGACCTTGCTTAACTTAAGTCAAAGGTCATCATTATCATTCGATGGTTCCCAAGAGTAAACGTTGCTTAACGTCATAAATTAGTATTTCAGGAAGTTAGAAGAACAACTAAAACTACTTGAAAAACTTGTGAGAAGAAGCAGCAAAGAAAAATATTGTAGGAAATGATTTTGAGTGTTCTGCACATTGCATATACGAGTATAAATGATACCAGGCGACCACAAAAAATTGAAAATTAGTACAAATTCGTGATATCTCCGGAACGGTAAGCGCATCAAATAAGTTGGATTCAGCGCATCAAATAACGTTATATGACATACATTTGAACGAAAATTTTTACCATCGATTTTTCGTTGAAAAAAAATCAAAGGGGTTAAAACTGACATGGGTAATAGTATAGACAATTGTAATTTGAGCTCCTGAGTCGACTGATGTCATCAAATGAACGCTGTGAATTACCGTTTTCGAGTTATTATTATTTTGGTTTTTTTTTTTATAATCGGGAAAAATATCTCAGAAACGGTAAAAGATATAAGATATAAAAAAAAATATATAACTTTTCTTGAAAAAAATTTGTTTGTCGTTAATTGAAGTCTAATCAACTCCCCCCCCCC
>CM022882.1:10384235-10394971 GCA_012654025.1 Pachypsylla venusta | reverse complement strand
AACAATAATTTTCAACTTCACTTTTCATCAACAGTCAGTCAACACGCAGAGCTAATGATCACTAAGATATGCCATTAGCTGAGTGAGGGGGGAGGCTACAATTTAATAGAGGGAGCTAAAACGTTGTATTTACTTATTAGCGTCCAGAAAGCGACGCCGACGGGAGGAAAAAAAAACTCGATCTGAGAATTAATTCCACCTTTTGAGGAAAATGCTCGGGAATCGAAATTCCAATCTTGACTTCAAGAGACAAGTAGTGTCCTTACTTGACTAGCAAGCAAGACTTTTTTGATTCATTTTGATTAATCAAAATTTCATCAAAAGAAAAACAGAAGTTATATTATATCCACTAAAAAAAAATCCATGCATTTAGATGACTCGAAGCCACGCCCTTTGCATTACTAGGTATAGGTATGTACGTTACTGTTACTTTAGGCAACTCAGTTTTTGATAATAGAGGCAATTAAAATTTCAAAAAAGTAGTTTTCTACATACATTTTTCCCCAAATTATCAAAAGTTTAGTATTAACCGTTATCTTATGAAGGAGCCTTAGTCCAATAGAGCGGTTCTAAGTCCAGAACAATAGGTCCAATTTTCATAATAGTGGTTTCATATGTGTCCTCGTTAAAATTTACACCAAAAATCACTATCATTTCTATTTTCTAACATACTGGGAGGAAATGCTAACCAGTCGAAATTTACATGAAAAATCCTATGGGACAACTAGAAAGTGCAAACCCTGTATATATGGAACACTGTCCTCAGAAGGTTAATTCTACGTCCCAGTCCCAGGACATGATTGCTGATTGCTGCTAAAGCAACATGTATGCAACACATATCCCTTTGTTTTTGGCAAAACTGAGTGATAAAGACATAATTCATACGTCCAGAGCTGGCTACCATCGAACACGATGATATCACCGAATCAACCATTGATGAATAATGACGTCATGTAGTTTACACAATTCTTAAAAATAATAACANCGTGAGTTATTATTATTATTATTTATAAATCTTGGTAAGGACATTAATTACTCGTATGTTCATAGAATTTGATCAGCAGTTTCCCACCCTATTGGGTCACTGAGTGAGATCAACAATTCATAGAATGATTAGTTACATTCGTCTTACTGACTCCGATGGTGATATTCAAAGGTTAAGTCTTGATTGCAACCCCTCAACAAAAGACCTACTTACTCCCCTGATCTATGCGTGTGCGTAAGATAGAAGAGGAGGGTGAGGGGAGAAAGCGAGAGCAAAAATTAATATGGTCTATTTCTTTTCTCAAAAAAAAAAATAATTGAAATATGATGAAATAAATTTTAACACGCGAAACACAGCTCAGTTGACATCAAGGACGCCTCGCTTTTACTCGTATATAAATTGCGTTCAAAATATATATATATTCTAAGAATTCGCTTACTGGAAATAGATGGCGGTCAGCCACTGGGTGAACTTGAGTCAAACTAAATTAGGCGTACGCCACGCCTTCTAATCCAGTTGTCAATTCTCTCAAAACATCGAACAAAAAACTCTCCCAATGTGACACATGGGTTTATTATTTTTCTGGCAAAAAATAATAAACCTTTTTTGCCCCCACCCCCAAAAAAAAATTTATTATGTACTATGTACATGGTTTTGTGGGTTAAAGTATGATTCCTGAGGGCTGTCAGCTTCATAAAGCCGCGGTCCTGTGCGTACAAAACTCGTTATCGACCTTGTCCACGCCGTATATTGTGGTTGCCAATCTCTTGGTAAGTTTTGACAAAACCACGAATCCCAAATTTCGACACAATGAGAGAATTCACTACCCTCCGGTAACTCCAACAAACAAAGGTACACAAAACCGCTTAGGCGACTTGCACTTTAGTAAAATCGTTCATCTTTAAAGAAAAAAGAAAGATACAAGTGTGAAAGAGCACAATAAAACTCAGGGTTGTCTTCATTTTGAACGTAGGTAGCAGAATACTGAAATCTCAAACATGGCAAGGTATACCTAAAATCACTGTTTTTCGGATATTTGTAGTAAACTTGCAAAAATTTAGTCAAAAGTGAGATAAGCTTGAGAAATATTTGTGATATTAATTTACTAAACAGGGGCTCCCAACCATTACATATCTCCGGCTATTCGAAAAAAATTGATCGNGGGGGGGGGGTATTTTTTTAATTTTTTTTCGTGACAATTCCAAAGGTTCATTATTGAAAATAATCAACCAAAATGATACAATTAGCACAAAAAATAATAATAATGTAAATGTAGAATTTCTTGGAAGTACTTCCAAGCCACCCAAATCCACGAAAGTCGTAAAAGGCGACTAAAGGAAGGGTCGGAAATGATAGCTTTTCCATTGTCCATGCAGAAAGCAAGAAGAAGCTACAGCATTATCCGTAAGGTTTCTTTAGTATCAACAACTCATGGGGAGTTACTTCAAACCAGCGCCACGGCTGTAAAAAAAAGTATTTATAAAAATATTTGGAACCGTGAGAAATGTACACAAACCTGTGGAACATGTACAAAAAAATGGGCGGGGCATGCAGTAGCTTCTCCTTGATCTCTGCATGGCGAATGGAAAAGATATCGTTTCCGACCCTGCCCTTAGTCGCCTTTTACGACCGGCATGGACTTGGTGCCTTGGAATTATTAGATGTATGATGATAATTACCTACAAAATTTAGAAGCAAAAAACAACATATTTTGAGCTGCAATCTCTTATATCTGGAGCTACCATCGGAACCGATGATGCTATTAATATTATTGAGATTGTAGATATAAGTATTAGGTAGGCATAGTGGAAAATCTATGACAAGATGGTCTGATTTGAGCTCACTATACCAGTGACGTCATCTGGTCCGAACTTGATCATGTAGGATGACTGGTTTATAGTTGATTACTAAGCAGAAAGGTGTGGGTTCTCTACTTCATACAGGATTAGACAAATATTTTAACTGGACGGTGCCCACAACATCGCACGTGTCCTTTCCCGTGACTGTGGATTTCCTTTTGGCGAGAACAATTCATCAGTGTGTATATGATGCAATGGATTTGACATTTTTGAGGGTGTCAAATAGCTTTTTTTTTTTTTTTTTTTTTTTNTTTTTTTTTTTTTTTTTTTTTTTTTTTTTTTTTTTTTTTTTTTTAATCTTTTGGCATAATTGTAACGAGAGAAACAAAAATATATATAAAGTAAAAAATATTATGGGCCTGTCAGTCTTTGGCTGGTTGTGACAATACTCAGCATACCTATCAGTCATTGTTTTGTTTTGTATCGCTAAAAGTGTAGTAATTGTAACGCTAAAGATTATAATTGTAACGCTAAAGAGTATAATTGTAACGCTAAAGAGTATAATTGTAACGCTAAAGAGTATAATTGTAACGCTAAAAAGTATAATTGTAACGCTAAAGAGTGAAATTGTAACGCTAAAGAGTGTAATTGTAACGCTAAAGAATATAGTTGTAACGCTAAAGAGTGTAATTGTAACGCTAAAGAGTGTAATTGTAACGCTAAAGATCTAGTGACGTACGAATATGTACGTGAGTTAATAATGAAATAAAACATGAAAAGTTGTTAAAAATAATCTGTTGCAGAACTTAATCTACGGAGTTTGTATGATAAGAAACGTGTAAAATGATGTTTGGGGGATGTGTGGGGTGGCGGCGAATCATTCTTTGCCCCGGGCGCTCAATGATCTAGGTACGCCACTGAGCACAGTATAGGAATCACCATTTAAGTCAGCCGAACGCTATAATCTGCGTACACTTTCCTAAAAATTATGTGATCGGGTGTTAACAGAACAAAGTCTAGAACCCTCAAGAACACACTGACTCATCAATGTTAATTTAAATGAGAAAGACACCCAACAGACCAAATAGCACCCAAGGAATACTATACCCGCTGACCTTGATGCTATCTGAACATACACATTGATAAACTGACTCACTCACTCACTCATAATCAATGAAACTACAAGTGGCATAACCTAGAAACTTGAAATTCCAAAAAAAAAAAAAACTCTTGAGTGGAAGGTTATCACTGGGCGAGGTTAATGCATGAGGCATTTTCTACCACCTAACCTTTGAGAGCTCTATTTTTATGTGGTCAAATACTCAAATTAATGAGAAAAAAATCCTGCGTCTACGGGGGATTGAACTCACGCCCTTCTGTTTACCAGGCGAGCGTTTAAAAACTGAGCTACCGGGGCAGTTTTGATCAAACTTGAAATTCCAAATTTGATCTTTGAATACGTCTCTGTTACATCTAAGATCATTCGAAACAAGGGTTTTACCCTTCATTTGCTGGAAACTTACGAACTAGCTACCCATAAGGACCTCACCCAGACTGGATTGGGCTGGGAATGGCCATCATCACGACTTCAGAACGACGTGGTCACCCACCAAGTAAAACATCAATGATGTAAGAATAACTGTTGTATTCAACGTACCGTTGTCGTTGGCTCACAGTCGCGTGGGAAGGCACCCCTTAGCATTTGGTCAGAGGATAGGAACGCATCTCTTTTTACAACTAGGTGAACTACGGTAGTTACTCAATTGTCCCGAAGGGACTGAGTGCACCCCAAGTAAAGCCATCTAAACGTAGTGTTCCCGGTGCTTACTGCCATCCAAGAATGAACCACGTCCAACGTTGCTGGCTTCAGTAATCCTGCGGGAACTGATGTATCCAACGTGCTAAATTGGCTCGAGTCCAAAATTTCGCAAGAAGCGAGATATCGCAAAAAACGAAACTTTTTAATAGAAAAAAAAAAAAAAAAAAAAAAAAATAGCCGACAATAAACACCCCCAAAACATTCATAAAAAATACTGTCTATTCCGGATCGTATCCCAAACATTGTTCGTATCCCAACCATGGTTCATATCCCAACCATTGTTCGTATCCCAACCATGGTTCGTATCCCAACCATAGTTCGTATCCAACCATGGTTCGTATCCTAAACATGGTTCGTATCCCAACCATGGTTCGTATCCCAACAATGGAAGATTTAAATCTCATTAAAATCGGTCAACACCATATTAATGAAATTTGGTACGCAGGTCCCATTTGAATTCTAATTGTGCGTCGAAAATTTTGGAACACAATAGCCTAGACCCCAAATGGGACCTACATACCAAATTTCATCAATATCGGTCTACACCATATTGATGAAATTTGGTATGTAGGTGAAAGAGCCACTCAAGGCGTACAAATGGATTTATTCGACTTTTGGATCATACGTACCTTGAAACAGAAGCCTCCCTGGCCTAGTGGGTATCACACTGCCTTTACACGCGGGTGACCCGGGTTCGAATCCTGGCGGAACTGATTTTTTTTTCGGAACTGTGCTTGGTTGTTCGGGGTGCACTCAGCCCAATTGAAGACAATTGAGTAGCTACTTTAATGTGAGTAAGGGCCAATGGCGGCATTACCAGAGCAAAGAAATTTATAGCGCACTGATAGTTTAGTGTAGTGGCCCTTGTAATGCTGTGATACCCACAAATCTAGGTTGTAACAATAAAGTATTACACATCTACACATCAAACAATTTCACGTAATTTTTTTTATCAAGGAAAATAATAAAGCAGAGTTTTTCCCTGCCCAATTGTAGTAATCTTATTTTGGTAACTCAATTGTTTTCACGAGAGTGAACGCAAGGCCATACCCAAGATTTTTTTTCGGGGGGGGGGGGNACACCTATAAATGATGATCATGGTGGTGGTGATGAAGAGTTACACCTTACAATATTACATAAGTCATGCATGAAAAATAATAATGAAATTAAGGGGGGGGGTCTGGACCCATTGGACCCCCCTAGTATTATTCCTTAATATTAGGGGTCTAGTATTCTTTGAGTGAACGTATGAATAGCTCAATCACTAATTCTAATAAGTGAACTTTAATTACTGAACGACTCTTTAAGAGAATCGTTCACTTGATGGAACACATTCTAAAAGATCGTTCAATCCTTACCTATCTCTATCCTACACTAGACTAGAGATGCATAAGTCGATTCACTCCCGAGTCGAATCATAATAATCTCTACATTAGAGTAGCTCAATCAATCACTGATGATGACTGATCGAATCATAATAGTCTCTACACGAGAGTAGCTCAATCAATAACTGATGATGACTGATCGAATCATAATAGTCTCTACACGAGAGTAGCTCAATCAATCACTGATGATGACTGATCGAATTATAATAGTCTCTACACGAGAGTAGCTCAATCAATCACTGATGATGACTGATCGAATCATAATAATCTCTACACGAGAGTAGCTCAATCAATCACTGATGATGACTGATCGAATTATAATGGTCTCTACACGAGAGTAGCTCAATCAATCACTGATGATGACTGATCGAATCATAATAGTCTCTACACGAGAGTAGCTCAATCAATCACTGATGATATGAATACAATCCAGTATTCTCTCACAATCTCGTCTCGCATGGTTACACCCAATTCGTGTTCTCCCTCCAAATTAAATATTATTCTTTTTCAATGGTAGATTCTACTCACTTCTCGTCTCTGATCTCAGAATTTTAAAATTACTAAACTGGGTCATCACAACACCATCGTCATCATCGGCGCGGTGTAGAGTGAGAGAGAGAGAGAGAGAGAGAGAGAGCTGGTAGATGATGGGGAGATTCTAAATAAGGTAACATAATACAACGAGCCGGATGATGTCATAGATTTTGAGGGTCATACAACAATTCATACTGATAATATAAACATAAACATTGGACTATACACATAGACATGTCAAACTTATACAGCATGGAGAGAGCCAAGGGCGGATCCACGGGGAGAATTGGGGGGGAGAGTTCCGCCCCAAAAACTCTTACAATAGGTGAAACAAATTGTTGAAAACTGAAACTACCTCATACCTACATTAATTTCTCATGCGAATACTACCTTTGTTCCCCCTCCCCCTAAAAAAAATTGCCCTGGATCCACTCCTGGGACGGAAAAAGTGACGATCAATGACGGGCCACAGATAATTTTGGAATTACAAGATGTGTTCCAAAAGTATCCGATCCAGCTTCATAGGCGCGCATCTGTTGATAGCGACTCAAGCTCGGGGGGGGGGGCATTCGACGGCAAACACAAACGATAACATCGAACGTATACGATTTGCAATCAATGAAGACCGTCGATTTAAGGGGTAGGGACTTGGAAAATGCTATGTATGTCAAATTAAGGTTCTAATTATGCTTCAGAACTTGGGGGGGGGGTGTTTAGCCAGCGTAAAAAATATACCCATGTTTCACATTTGCAGAGTTTTTGAGCTCTTAAATCTCATAGAATAAATATACGGAAAGGACCGAACACTTTGTCGAAGTTGGCCGCAAGTGACCCCCAGACCATCGAACTTATTTTTCTGGCATGGTTGGATCTAAGGATCCAAACATCCTGTATGCAGGGCGGGGGGCGGATACATCAGGTGTTAGAATTGGGAAAGGGTGAAGTTAAAGAAGAAGACTTGAATTCACCAGAATTATCTCAAAATCATTCGTTATTTTTAAAAAATTGGCTCTACTATCCGGGGACGGACTGGGGCTCCAGGGGCCTTCCGGGCATATTGGAAGAAGGGCCTCACATTTTTCTTTCATATTTTTGCCCCCAGATGAGTCGGAGGCCCATTGGTGCCCATATATTTTTTCTCACACATATTTTATATGTATTTTTCTTTCATAATAATGCCCCACGATGAACCGGGGGCACATTGGGGCCCACATATTTTTTCTCGCACATATTTTACATGTATTTTTCATCCATATTTTTGCCCCTGATGAGCCAGGAGCCAATATATTTTTTCTCACACATATTTTTCTTACATATTTTTGTCCTCGATGCGCCGGGGGCCCACCGGGCATCCCAGATAATTCTATATCAAAAACTAATTAAGGCATTTCTTAGAAGTCAATTAGACTTAGAAGAAATAATTTGTATACTTTATATTATTATATATTATGTAAATAAATAAAAAAATTAAATGAATATATTTTTTCGTTCTTCAGATCTGCCCCACCTCCTGTATTCGCCACTGCCTTTGTATGCACCAAATTTGGTACACTCTGTATATTGACTGTCACATCTCATAAGTAAACGTTAATGAATGAAAGGCGGTCGCACGTCGCGTCGTACGACGATCCGTGAACATGAAATTCTTTCTAATTAACCTACATTGTAGAAATTCTTCAAAATTTAAATTAATTTTATGAATTAATTATCATGGATATACGTTCACGGGGCTGTTGAGAAACAACACACAGTGGCCCATTTCACAATAAACGAAAAGCGAAATGACCGAACAAAAACAAAGAGTGAAATGTCCGAACAAAAACAAAGAGTGAAATGACCGAACGAAAACAAAGAGTGAAATGTCCGAACAAAAACAAAGAGTAAAATGACCGAACAAAAACAAAGAGTGAAATGTCCGAACAAAAACAAAAAGTAAAATGACCGAACGAAAACAAAGAGTGAAATGTCCGAACAAAAACAAAAAGTAAAATGTCCGAACAAAAACAAAGAGTGAAATATCCGAACAAAAACAAAGAGTGAAATGACCGAACAAAACAAAGAGTGAAATGTCCGAACAAAAACAAAGAGTGAAATGACCGAAACAAAGAGAGTAATGTCCGAACAAAAACAAAGAGTGAAATGACCGAACAAAACAAAGAGTGAAATGTCCGAACAAAAACAAAGAGTGAAGTGACCGAACAAAACAAAGAGTGAAATGTCCGAACAAAAACAAAGAGTGAAATGACCGAACAAAATCGTCCTCACAATGGCCAGTTTC
The DNA here is from genome assembly GCA_012654025.1 of Pachypsylla venusta. NCBI lineage: Eukaryota > Metazoa > Arthropoda > Insecta > Hemiptera > Aphalaridae > Pachypsylla > Pachypsylla venusta. Next base: position 10,386,171 of record CM022882.1, on the reverse strand, counting down.
CAGTTCTACTAATATAACCATATCGGCCATCAAAACCATTTCCGTACAACCTATTTCTACAATTTTCCCAAACCTGAATACTAAAATGGGGAGAAACGGGAAAGTGAATGTACCTATTGTTTCTTTTCTAAAATGTTTTCTTATTTCGGTTGATTGCATTTTTAAATGGCCGTTTTTGAAAACGGTCTAATTTTAACCTCCAGAAGAAAAATGAATTTGACTTTATGTACCTTACGACAACAATGAAAATGAATTGTGGACATTTGATGATTTAAGTAGATTAGACATTTTATTTTGAAACACAATAAGTGAACTTTTACGTAAAAGCTGAAAGCCAGGGCCGTTATCTATATATGCTGCGACAAAATAAAACTTTAAACCCTTCTAACTGCGACCCATATTTTTCCGTCATATATGCTGCAACAAAATTAAACTTTAAACTCCTCTAACTGCGCCCCATATTTTTTTTTTTNTTTTTTTTTTTTTTTTTTTTTTTTTTTTTTTTTTTTTTTTTTTTTGTACGATTCCTCAAAGAAATCGACACTTTGTGCCAAAAAAGTAAAATTCAAGATTCGAACTCGGATCTCACCATAACCATTCAATTTGTCATGACCTCTCTTATATTTAAACACTAAAGCTATACAGAATTCAAAAATTTACAAGCTGTTTAAAATTTACGGGGGGTTAGCAGACCTATCTACGTGCCTGAGCTGATAACATCATCTACCCACACCTTTGCAAATGCTTTTCACTTTCATTAATTTTCTTTTCGTGTGTTCCGTTGTCGTGTTAAAAAACGATAAGTCACGAAACAAGAACATTTTTTGTGTTAATAATCACACAAATTAGAGGGTCTGTGAACTTTAAATTTCACTCACATTTCAAAAGATAAAGAATTGCATTTGAAAATATCATTCAACCAGCAACCATTATTTTTCTTTTTAGATTAACGTCTCTACAACATATTTATGGTCATTTGAAACGTGGGTTTTAAATCTTTGAATAACATGTTAATTATAAGTGTTAAAAAACATTAAATTTTAAATAAATTAAAACAAAACACTTACCAAAAACACTATTTATAATTAATTATGAAGAAACTAGTTTTGAATCATTCGATTCATCATCAGTCTGGTCGAGTCGAAGGATGGAAGTCAACGAAACTAGTTTCTTCATAAATAATTATAAATAGTATTTTTGATAAGTGTTTTGTTTTAATTTATTTAAAAGTTAATACGCGAGGTTTAACCTACATTCGCCGGAAACTTACAACCTAGCTACCCACAGTGAACTCACTCAGCCACGATGCGGCCGAAAAAGTCACCCACTCAGTAACACCTTGCTGAACGTTGCTTAACTTCAGTGATCCAGGGTCCTAAAACAACTAGTATATTCATTTTATTAACATTGTCACACCGATTGGCATGAAACCCCAGATAAATAGGCACAAATACCTGTTTATCAGTAAATTTTAAGAATCAAATAACGATTTAATACCACGTTGCCGAATCCCGTCAGATCACTAATGTTAAGCCCTGTTGCACACGGTGCGTGGTGTCCAACGTACATACAGAAACTAAAAAAAATAGACTCTTGAGTGGAAGGTAACCAATCACTATGCGAGGTTAATGCCTGAGGTATTTTCTATCACCTAAACCTTAAGAGCTCTATTTTTATGTGGTCAAATACTCATATTAATGAGGGAAAAATCCTGCCTCTGCTCGGGATCGGGCCTACGCCCTCCTGTTTACCAGGCGAGCACTTAACCAATGAGCTACCGAGGCAGAAACTATCATAGAAACCCAGAAAATTTTAGTGTCCATAATTCGTACTGCACCCTGTGTACGATTCCACACTAAAAATTTAGCACAGAATCCTATGACATCAATGTGACCTTAGAGAAGCGTAAACTATCAAATTATGAGGGGGGGGGGGA
>CM022882.1:10358046-10383957 GCA_012654025.1 Pachypsylla venusta | reverse complement strand
TTTTTTTTTTTTTTTTTTTTTTTTTTTTTTTTTTTTTTTTTTTTTTTATTCTTGAATTCTATGTACATGAATCGTAAAATATCAACTCTAAAGGTTCATTTTTAAAAATAATAAACCAAAAAACTGTCAATTTTGTAGAACAATTCATAGATTTTTATAACCAAACCTAAAAAGAAAGTTCCTTAAAGGAGATTTTCATTAGATCTTGAAAATTTGCCCCCCCCCACCCCAAACGTTCAACAATTATTTTGATTTAATCACAAATTGAATTCACACCACAATGACACATAGGTATCATAATTATAAGCCCAATCCGAGAGTAATAAACGCAAAAATAACTGAAACATCGGGGGGGGGGAGCGTTGCCCCCACCCCAGTAATCACAAACATTTTTGAGGAACAAAAAAAATTGGTCCAATCCGAAATTGACAAACAAAAAAAACACTTACTTGATTATTGGATGATCCAAATTATTATTTTTTAAAAAAAAAAAACACGCGATTTTTTTTTTTTACAAAGATTAAAAAAACACCCACAGTTTAAAAATGAATGAATAAATAAAATATGTTAGAACAAAATGAAAAAGAAAATAATAAAACACGCACTCAACTAATCAGTCCAGTCAACTAATACAAGAAAAAATGTATTTTTTTTTTTAAAAAAAAAATGAGAAGAATATAAACACGAATGAATGTGGGATATGCGAGTACTTAAAAAACAAACTCTCCACAGAAATTTACGAAGGGCGAACAATATTAATGGAACGAGTGTCTAGCTGTGTTTATGAAATTTTGGAACTCTGATGGAACCGTGGAACGTAGGAATGAGAAATGACGAGTATGATGAGAGAGAGAGTAAGAACTTTGAAAATAGCAAATAATGTTACAGTGAATTGTATCGGGTGTGGTGTAAATTAGTGCATACCAAATGTCAATCACAATCAGGGGCGTATTTAGAGAATGAGGGAGGAATTCTGATCTCCTTTTACAAAACTTTTTGGTAGTCGATTCTGTCGGAAGTTTCTTTATAACACTGAGTATCATGCATAAAAATTAAGCAAATGCTTTTACTATAGCATCTGATTTAGCAAATGATTAACAAAGTAACAAGACCTATGTTTTTGTGTACATAAAAAAAATTACAAAGCATACTATATCAGATGCTATAGTATAAACAAATGCTTTTACTATAGCAACTGACATAGCAATTGATTCACAAAGTAACAAGACCTAAGATTTTATATGCATAAAAACTAAGCAAATGCTTTTACTATAGCATCTCATATAGCAAATGATTCACAAAATAGCAAGGCCTAAGATTTTATACGCATAAAAACTAAGCAAATGCTTTTACTATAGCATCTGATATAGCAATTGATTCACAAAATAGAAAGACCTAAGATTTTGTATGCATAAAAACTAAGCAAATGCTTTTACTATAGCATCTGATATAGCAAATGATTCACAAAGTAGCAAGACCTATGAATTTGTATGCATAAAAACTAAGCAAATGCTTTTACTATAGCATCTGATATAGCAAATGGTTCACAAAGTAGCAAGACCTATGGTTTTGTATGCATAAAAACTAAGCAAATACTTTTACTATAGCATCTGATAAAAGCAAGCAAGACCTTTGATTTTGTATGCAAAAAAACTAAGCAAATTACTATAGCGTCTGCTATAGCAAATGCTTCATTTGATTTTATTTATTAAAGTTTTTTTTGTATTATTAAAGTATTTGGTTCCGACGACAACATTCCCTGTGTGTTTCAACTATGGAGCGGCTCATTTCAACTCATTCACTCATGGAGCCACTCATTTCAACTCATTTACTCATGGAGCGGCTCATTTCAACTCATTTACTCATGGAGCGGATCATTTCAACTCATTCGTTCAAACAAAACAATATAAAAAAAATTGCTTGAAATGCAGACCACAAGAAACCCATTAATAATATGGGTTGGTGGTGTAATGGTAAGACGTTCTGACTGGTAAACAGTAGGGCGTGGGTTGAAACCTAGCTAATCCCATGGAATTTTATCCTGATGAATTTGAGATATTTACCACAAAATTATAGGACCCAAAAAACTGCCGTTATCAAAGGAGTCTTCAGAACTGTTCGGGGAGTTTAAATAAGACTATTAATATTTGAATGCAGACCCTACCAACCTAGAACTTAATAATCTGAAGTGATCCTGTTAGGACTGTGGCCCTCCACGGTCTGGAAAAGTGTGAGTGTCGTCCAAAACACTAACAACAAATACTCGTGTAAGTAAGCTCGCTTTACTTTGTCTAGCGCGGAGTAAGACGTGTAATGTGAGTAAGTAGTTGAGAATATAACCACTCCAATGCAATACTAAATAATACACCAAAAATAAAGATGTTTCATTCTCTTCTGAGTACATCATCATTTAATTTTATCTGACTTGATCTATACTTATAAAACACAAAGCCAACCTATCTCCACGATGGCTAAACGTAGACATTTAAAACTCAGATTCCTTTCACAATGTAGGAGAGGAATACGAAATAAAAAAGGAAAAAATCGAAAGATTAAGCGAAAGCAAAAGTTATCTAAAAAAAACAACGCTTTAAAACGATGCAATTACGCAGCCCAAGCGGTAAAAGATCTAAAAAAATGACCAGGAATCGACTCCTACAAAACCTTCCACAAAAATATAAAATCCACGCTTAGTTGGTATACCAGCCAGGTCTAACGACAGGGATAGGCATACGCGGTAATTTCCTCAGGACCGGGATTTCGTAAGGAATAGATATACAAATACCTGTAAGAGGCCGGTTTTTCCTGCTGCGGTCCTGATCTATGGCAGATTTTCCGTGAATGCTACAGCCAGGGAGGTGGAATACGCATACGTTGCGGGCATAAGCTAGTCAATTAAAAAACAAAATGTTCAACTTGATTTTCGACCAGCTGTGAGAGGGCACCACAATTAGGTTTACAAAGGTATATCCTCCTCTGCCGTTTTGCTGCAAACAACAGCTACTCAGTTGTAGTCACGAGACTCAGTGCACCCAAATAAAGGCAACTTAGTATCCTCGGGCAGGCTCACATTCGAGTACGCACTACGCTATCGATGCTTGAGTTCAGTGATCTGACCGGAACTGATGTATCCAACGTGGTACATCGTTAGCTGCAAAATGTTCTTATTTGGTAAACTTTTCCATGACTGGCGTTGGCAGCACGCTCTCCTTCATGATGGCTGTGGACATGTTGACGATAACAAAAAGACAACAAAGCATGAGTGGTCCAATGATGGCACCTTCAATTCCCAACCAAAATACACCACCAGCTACAGACAAACCAGTCAGATAAGGGTGACCACTGCAATGAAACCAAAATAATACTTTAGAGGGGTAGGTTGTTGGTGTTGACTTTATTGACGACAGGGTTGGCATGTTTAATACAAACTGTTTTAAACATATTGGTGGTTTTAAACATGTTTTTTTAGCTGTTTTAAACACTGTGCTTTTTTTCTATCTCGAATGGTACCTCCTCTTACGAGCAACCCGGATGACGTTATGCGCAGAAGAAGATGAGTTTTGGTTTTGCGTGTGGCTTATGCTTACCTTGTCTCTTCCTACCATGACTTGCACTATAAAATTATTTCCTAACAAGGAGGACAATAATTTGCTTAGAAAAAGTATTTTGTAACGGTCATTCGGTGGCTGCTAAATGTCTAGCGAGGTGTTGAGCAACAACCGACATGAAGTCAACGCCGTAATACAATTTGATATCAATGACGTCATCACCTGATATTTCACTCAACGGCGTTGAGTTTGGTGCATAGTTTTGTGGAAAAAACTCTCCCATTGATATCAATAGATATTTATTTAATCCGTGAGTTGTTTTTATTTGCCAATCTCAACGGCGCGGCGTTGAGCAAAGCGGCGTATCTCTTTCTCTTTCACTGTCATTGCAATTGGTACCTATTTGCTTTCTCTTTCTATATGATGACATCGTCTGATTTCATTTCACTACTCAACGCGTTGAATAAAAAAACTCCCCCAATATCGATTCTTTATAATTTTGTACAAAAAAACTTACATATTGCAAAAGTGAAATTGTATTTTAGAGAGTAATTTTTATGTTAAAACACGATTGATGGTCATTCTGTGGTTTAAAACGTTTTAAACACTGTTTAAAATGTTTCAAACAGTGTTTTTTAATGAAGGTTGAAAATTACTATATCTTCACTTGACTAATAAAAGTGTCTTTTTTGTTTTGTTTTAAACATGTTTAAAACAACAACAAAAACGTTTTTTATGCCAACCCTGATTTACGACATTCATGCTGGTCCCAAAGGGCATCGTTCCGAAAAGGCTAACGGTCCAAAAAACAAAACTTCAGAATAATATATTATATTCCAGGTTGGTAAGGTCTTGTTGTTGTAGCGGCGGCAGACGACAAGTCAAATCAGATCAACTTTCGGTTTGGTCCAGAGGTCAATTGCTGTGAGTGTGGTAGGATTTTGAGGACAGTCAAACAGGTGATGAACATCGTGTGGCTGTCCATATGACCCTTGGCTGGAACATCCTTGTGAGTTCCAGGTCGCCTCGGTACATAGAACCGGCCATCGTGGAAAATTTTGGTAAGGTTTTCATACAAATAAATGGTTTTACTGAGTTCTACATTTCGTGCAATTAATTTATACTGTTTCATTGCTCCCAGCTCTACTGGTACTAAGCTTTGATTCAATGTCGGATATAAATAGTAGCATTTGGATTAACACAATTAAATTCAGTCAAAACAAACAGGGGATGTTGCCGCTCCAGCGTCATACCAAACAGGGGGATGTTGCCGCTCCAAGGTCAAAACAAACAGGGATATGTTGCCGCTCCAGCGTCAAAACAAACAAGGGGATGTTGCCACTCCAGCGTCAAAACAGACAAGGGGATGTTGCCGCTCCAGCGTCAAAACAAACAGGGGGATGTTGTCGTCGGAAGAAATGTATGCGATCTTTTTGATCGGAAAAAAATTCGAATGGACTTGGTACGTTTAACCAATCGACTTCGATAAATTGAACCAGGCACAAAGACCATATTTTATTGATTTTATAAAAAAAACTCACCCTTGAATTTCATTAAAGATGGCTGTATCAACAAAAAACGTGGGAAGAATTTGAAATATAAGCAAGGAAACGGCTTTTAATCTTTTTCCTTGAGCCAAATAAAGATCCATAACTCCGGGGACACAGGCCCAGTATGGGCCCAATACAGGCACTGCCGCTAACAGTGATGCAAAAGCTGAAAAATATAATAAGACCTGAATAAAGATCCAAACATAGTAGCACCATTTAGTCAATTTATTTGTTTACCAATCGGTAAATTATTAGAAAAAATCGAGTTTCTCCTGTGTGCTCTTAACAGCTCGTTTCCACTAAAATAGACAGTTTTTTTTTTTTTTTTTTTTTNTTTTTTTTTTTTTTTTGGACCGTGACGTTTTTCCCTATCACGTTTTTTTTTCTCGTGTGGCACATAGATATAAATTGTGTTTCTGTAGACGGAAAAAAACGCGACGGTATGTCAAAATATAATTTTGACATACCGTCTTATCACCAGAAAACGTGACGTAGAAAAAACGTTCGATGATCCAGTGGAATGTGTAATTAAATGGAGATGTTCCCATTGCACTTTCGTCTCTTCTTTCAGTCTTCAGTACGCTTTGATATTTCGCAAAGTACCTTTTTCAAGTGGGAACACCCCGTGACGTTTTTCATTTTTTTGTTAGCGGGAAAAAACGTCACGGTAAAAAAAAAAAACGTTAAGTGGGAACAAGATGTATCTTTTTCTCTCCTGAGAGTGATGTTCTCAGGAGAGGATGAAACTACGAACAAGTGTATTTGTTTTTCCTTGCATAAATGCAAAGCTGTGTGCTATGCAATAGCACACAGCTTTGCATAGTAAGTAAATATACAGTTTCTGAAAGCGTCTTTGTATTTTTAATATATCTACTTTATTTTTTGCATAAGGTAGATTTCAATTCCATGGTAGCAGGTGTTCAGGTCGTATCACACTATTTGTCATGATTCCAAAATGTTGGCACAATTTACAGTGGCGGATTTAAACTTTTGCCGCCCCTAGGCAATTTAGAACTTCCCGCCTCTATTTAAACGAGAAATGCGATTTTGATAAATTATTCGTTAGTGCTTACACAGTAATTTTGTCGATTATATTGCCGACATGGTAATAGCTCTGATGACAAACGTGTTTGTCACGCGTTTCAACCACATCAGACTATTTAGATTTTAGACAATTTTTTGTCACTTTTTTGTTTAATCAAATACAACATAATAGCAAATATGATCAAATATATTTGTCAATCAGACTGTTCGGTACTGTTTGAAGTAAAAAAAAAGCATCATTGCTTGGAGAGTGCAGCATTAACCTCAAAAGAAAGAAGCATGATTCAAGCCAAGCAACAGAAATGAAATATTTAAGAAGATCAATTGGTAAAACTAGAAAAGATAAACTAAGAAATACCAAAATCAGAGAAGACACAGGACACGAAGAATTAATGAAGAAAATAAAAAAACAGCAGCTCAGATGGTTTGGTAACGTCAACAGAATGCCAGATTAACGAATTCCTAAACAAATTCTAGAATGCAAACCTGAAGGAAATAGGGGTAGAGGAAGACCGAGACAAACATACGAAGATACTATTGAAGAAATATCAAGAGCAACAGGCGAAACCTATTCGGAGGTCAGTGGGCTCTCCAGGGAGAGGGACGTTTTTCGGCGGTTGGATAAGATACCCGACGCTCTTTAGGGCAAAAGGGGCATGATAAAGAAGAAGACAAATAGTGTGATACGACCTTAAGAAATTGATCCACTCTGGAAGTCACTTAACTTAACAAAAAACGTTACATACCATTTTTAATATACCAACTCTCCGATAAGCGTGTGTACTATTTAAAACAAAATCCAATTTCTCTTCTCAACCACCTGGTAATAAATGTAGCACCTCTTGGTTATGTACAATTGTTTGGTTTATAATGTTTGTCATGCGTTTAAACCCTATCAGACTAATTAAGACTAATTTTGGTCACTTTCGTGTTTCATCAAATACAATCCAAAGCGAATTTGATCACATATGTTTGTCGATCACACTGTTCGGTACTGTTTAAAGTCAAAAAAGACAATATTTGACATCATGACAAATAGTGTGATACCACATTTAAACATTCTAACAAATTTTTAATAAATTTATTCTCATTGATAACATTTTTCCAGCTGATCCATTCCATTTCCGCTGTTTTGTTACACAGGACAACCTCTCCGTAAAGGAACAAACGAGATCTAGTTGTAAGTTTACCTGAAGGTATATACACCAGTTGTACACCAAACAAACTATGAATGAGCCAAGTCCACAATCCATAAAATAAGGCAAGTTTAAATGATGCAGTCAGTACTTCGTGTACAGCTGTCTCAATTGCGACTGCAAGTCTGAAAAACAGAAAATGTTGTATTTAACGTTTTCATCGACATGCACGCTGTTTTCATATCGAAGAAGAACACAGTCACAAAAAGATCAAATAAATTTTCCAGAATAATATATTACTCGTTCGAGGGCGGTTCCAAAAGTTCGTGGTCTAACCTAGATGGAGAAGGAAAATTAAAAAACACTATGTCTTATTTTTTCACTTACTTGTTTCCATAAACTGGACTCACTGATGTAATGATTTGAACTGGTTTGTAAAGATTTCCACTAGAACTTAGAAGATAAAAGAGGGCTGTGAGAAACACAATCTGGAAAGCAAATAACATTAAGATTACAATGCACATAATATATACTTATAAAACACTAAGCCCAGTTGATATACTGATTGACTCGTAATCAACGTAACCCAGTTGGTATACTTACTGACTCATAATCAATGTAGCCCAGTTGGTATACTGACTGACTCATAATCAACGTAGCTCAACTATGCGATGACTAAATCTAGAAATTTGGAACGCAGTTTCCTCTAACAATGTAGAGTCGAAATAAATAAGAGAAACATTGAATGTTCAAGCGAAAATTAGTTATCGCTAAAAACGACGCTTTTCAGCGGTACAATTACAAACTATAGGACCACCCAAAACCTTCTCGAAAAATATAAAGTCCACTCTATTTTAGTTCGTAATCCAACTATGGCAAATTTTAAAAAGAAAAAAAAAACAGATTGAACGAAGAAAGGACGCATAAAGGTGCCATTAGCTCCTGTATAAATCAATCCAGGTTCATACACAGTGTCGATTTCCGTGGCCGAGTTGTTAAGACCATTGACCCTTGGTCAGGAGGTTGTGGTTTCGAATCCCGCCCGAAACGAAAACTTTCTAATCGAATTAATTCATTTCGGGAAAAGCATGGCTGTAAACACACTGAGTCCACACACTGAGACATAACAAATTCCATGACATTTCCCAGTCTACACACTGAGACATTCACTGGGACATAACAAATTCCATGACATTTTCAAGTCCATACACTGAGACATAATAAATTCCATGACATTTCCAAGTCCCTTTTAGATATACCAGTCAAAATTCGGCACCTCTTATCAACCTGTTTCTACCATTTTTAAAACATGAACTTGTGATTGTGACTGGGAAGAACAGTTCATGGTAAGGAGAACACCGCTACAACCCCCACCACTCTATTGTGTTTTGTGATGTGACGTAAGAATGCATCCGTTAAACGAGATCTTAAAGGTTGGTATATATACTCACAATATTAATAAAGAAATTGAATACAGTAAATCCACTTTCAAATACAAGTGAAATTAATGTTGTGAAAGCTTGGAGCACTAAACCTAAGTTAGCTTTCAAAAGTACCCAAACAGATTCCAGACCAGAACTTAACATGGCCATATTATTATTGACCAACACAGATACAGTCTTCATATTCATAAGCTCTGAAAGTACAACAAAATAAATATTGTCTCACTAAGAAAAAAAAGAAATTATGTTAACATGTGGCTACCAAAAGAAAAACCCAACCGTGGGTTTAGTCCATCTGGGATGGTATACGTGATTCCCAAGATATCTGGGATTGAGGACCTAATTCAAGTGTTCGCAGATAATTCAGTTAGACTCTAATAGGCACCATGGACACCCAAAGCACCATAGGAAATACATTTGAAGGACATTTCCAGAACTAACAATGTTTATATATTTTGAAATACTTAATACCTGTAACCATATTGAATACCTGCTGGGACCCATTTTGAGCCTTTTTCTACACATTCAGGCCTTTCTAATGTTGATATTTATTAAAGCACATAAATTTTGGGATCCATTTATGGTCCCATTAAAGCCCAAAGCACCATCAAAAGTACATTTGAAAATTGATTGTGAATTCTACAGATTCAGATATTTCCAAACATACCCATGTTGATGTATTTTGTAGCGTTTTATACTGGGGACCAATCTTGGGGCCTTTTGAGACCATTTTGGGGTCCTTAGTGGTGGAGTTCGAGTTTATCAATATCTCTGACTCTGTGACTCATAATGCACTAGCAGTGATATAAAATGCACAATGCTGTGTCACAATGTGCACAATTATTCAGCTATGCCGCCCCACTACTCCTAGACATTATAATTCCACAACCGTCCTCACGATGGCCGGTTTTACGCACCGGGACGAACGGGAACGCATGTCTTTTTTATTGATTAATTAAAGCCTCCAGGCGTCCACACTTCATAAGTGCTGAGTAAGATTGAGATAAAAATATAGCAATTACTGACGTCTTAACGGAACCCAAGTGTCTTAGAATCTTTCCGGATTAACCGGCATAAAGTTGTAGGCAACCTGAATATAAGCCCCCCTACTACTTGGGTTTTTGAACCAAATACCACCCGTCATAAAGGGCCATCAAAACCTTTCCGGTAACTTCATGTCAGTCTATTTCTATCATTTTCCCAGACCTGAATCTAGAAATGGGGAGAACCGTTGATTAACAAGAGGAACACCGCTGCAGTAGCAACAGCCTCTTAAACAATGATAAGACATTAGTATCATATCCCTCACCTGGAGTCTTCTGTACATGCTCCATAAACGTTGTCCATGTTTGAGATACAGCACCCGAAGATACTTTGGGTCCCATTGTGTTAGAATTTGGTTCCATGGTTGACATGAGCCACGCCTGATATACTCGATCCCATAATTCAAGAGCAGTCTTTTCAAATTCTAAAACTTTTTCTTTTTTAACGCCTTTCAATGCACTGAATACCTTAAAAAGGATTGTAAAAATTCAAATTAGTTCGACAAAATTAAGACAGGGTGTTTGATTTTTTTTTTTAATCAGCCTCGCTTTTCCGCTGCCGCTAGAACAATTGCTCCCGACGACGACGGCGACGCTTCGATAGGGTCCTCTCTAAGAATTTGTCCACAAATCCGTACTAACGGAGATAAGGAACAAAAAGTGAAAGTCAAGTATAATACTTTTCCGTGGTCTAGTTGTTAAGATTAGTGGCTCTTGGTTTGGAGGTTGTAACAAAATTGCCAAGCCATACCTGATGAGTTCTCGAAACAGTTCAGATGTTAGTTGCGGCTTTAGGTAGTAATATCTTTATTACAAGTTTTTTGTAGACAAGACATAGCCGTAAAAACGTTTCCTAACCTATCTGGTTGGGTAGAATACTACAAACGTAAGAAATATTACAAAATGTCATATTAGTACATTTACTGTAACTCGATGTGCCTACTTAGACGTTTTTACTATTCTCCCAACCATAGAGGTTAGTTTTTAAATCCATGCTTCGCCTAAAAAACCTTAAAGCTATTTGGTTTTTTTGTTGAAGGAAAGATTTTAAATATTTTAATTTTCGTCGTATCGACTTTTTTTTTTCATTCTAAATTTGAAAAAGTCGATACGACGAAAATTAAAATATTTAAAATCTTTCCTTCAACAAAAAACCATAAAGTCACCAAAGACATTCCTATATTATAATTATTATAAAGCTATTTGGAAAATGCACACAACTTTCCTCTGTGATTCATCAATAACAACGCTGCTGGTATCTTCGAAATCGGGCAATAACCGGTGTATTTGTGATATTTCGAAAATTAACTAAGAAGTCCTGGTGGTTAATCATGATGTTGTTGTAGAAGTGTACTTTAAAAAACACTACCGATATTTATGACGAGGATTCACTTACTTTAGATGATACCCGAGTCGGAAGTGAAAAGTAAGTGAATCCTCGTAATAAATAACGGTAGTGTTTTTTAAAGAAAATGTTTTATGACCCACGGCTGGAACTGTGATAATATGCGTTCCAGCTTGTCCGGATGGTTATTGATAATCGTACTCGATGAATGATAATGACACAATTACTAGAATGGTAAGAAATGTATCAACTCGGGAAGTCAACAACAAAAATCGTTACATACCATTTTTGATATACCAACTCTCCCATAAGTGTATGTATTATTTAAAACAGAATCCAATTTATCTTCCCAACCATCTGGTAAGAAATGTAACAACTCTGGATTATGTACCACTGTCTGGTTTATAATGTTGCCACCAATTTTAACCATATGAAATGTTTCTGTGTATGCTTGAATAGCGAAAAACAAAGTGGCAAAAATCATAATAAAGATGAGAGTCAGAATAACGATAACAGAAGCGAATGCATCGCTGGAGTCTTTGAAAATGGAAAGACACCATTGTCGCCAGATGAAGTTGAGCTAAAAAAAAGAAAGAAAAAGGCGATTTGTGGTGAAGATTCACTCAACGACGAAAAGAATGTTTTGCGCACCGAATGATAAAAACCATAAGAAACCCAAAAAGGGGCAAAGTAAGAGTTTTTTTTTTTTTTTTTGGTGAAGCATGACTGTAAATGCTTTTCCCAAGGAAAGTATGAATATACCCCACCCAGCCTGGATTGGGCCGGGAATAGCCAGCATTAGGGATGCGAGCTTACGTGGTCACCCACGTAAGCTCGCTCGTTGAGCGTTGCCTAACTTCAGGGATTTAACAGACACTGATGTATTCAACGTGCCATAGACGCAGACTAAATGAATAGACTTCTTAGGACCAACTTTCGTTCCGACGACAACATCCGCGCGTTTCTTTCGAATATGGAGCAGCAGATTTCAACTGGATTACGCCAAAGGCTGCTAATCAGCTTTAGCATTGAATTTTATTTTTAGTCAACACAAACAATTGCCGGAAATGCAGATTATAAAAAATTTATTTATTTAAATACAGACTAACCTAGAACCTATCTGGTTGGGCCATTAATCCAGAGTGATCCTTTTTGGACTATAACCCTGTTTAGTAAAAGACGAAGAAAAAAAAACGGCGCGAATCTTTGCAAACGTTAGCAACAACGACAAAGATGTATTTATAGCAACTTTTCTTAACGTGACGACGTTTTGTTTAAACGTGACAGACGTTTTTTTTTTTTTTTTAACGGTAAAAGAAAAGAAGAAATCATTCCCCTAATGAGTCCCTGAATACAAAACTCACGAATAAAACTACGAATTTGGGAAGATGGAAAATCACATCTTGTTGTCACGGAAACGGAATGGTTTGATTTGATTTTATCAAGGTTGTGTCTACAGCTCAATAACGTGGACTACGTGAAATTTGCCACGGACCATAATTAAACAGAGGGCTCTCAAAAGGATTAGTTCTTCTCACCGGGGCTACCCGTGCCCTCAGGCAAGACCAAAGACCATCAACACCGTTTCGCCGACAGCTCACTGTATTTTTTTCCGTTGGAGCTGTTCCTCCCAACCGTGCTGATCCAAATATTCCTCGAGAAACGGATGTGTCGTCCTTGCTGAGCCCTGGGGTGCCTGATCGCTGACGTCTGTGTGTGCTGGCTGCGCATGATATGAATCATTTATTCGGTTGTCCATCGGGCCAAACCGATCTAGAGCCGTCGGCATTGTGGATGGATCCTGTTGGAGTGGCCGCCTTCCTTGGTCTGGAGACACGGTGAGAGTCGTTGAGAGCGTTAACAGCAAAAACAACATTCTCAGCAGGAAACCATGTGTAGAGCTATTTAGTAGGAAATTTTTGACGGCAGGTAGTTAAGAAGATGATAGTGATTACTTTACCTTTCTTATTCCTCTCAATGGTGACGGAAAAATAATATCTTGTTTTGACTGAAACCATTCCTGAAGAAATAATGTCGCTTTTAGGGTTTGTTCGGACGCTGAGCTCCATGCTCCGGAAGTAACACCTGAAATAAAGGAACATGTTAATACTAGCTGCGGCCCGTAACTACATATGCGTCTTTTACAGTGGCTGTAGAATTCCTTTTTGGGGGGAACTATCGGAAGATCTATAGCTGGAACATAAACCAAGATACAATGGATTACGGTGAGGACAAGTTAGTAATTGTTGTCGATTAGAGCGAAACGCCACGCGAGGTTGGCTATACTTTAGTTAGTCTACTAAGTGTTGTCCTGTAGCTGCAACTGAAATCGAATATTCTGTTTCATAATATACTAGCTGATAGTCTCAACCCCGTATGCGTATTTTCCTATAAGTCAAAATAATTCAGTCTATTTTATTTCTGAGCAAATATTGGAAAATCTGCCGTAACAAGGATACGAATGAAGAGTAGATTTTGAAGACTTAATTTCTTCCAATATATTTTATTTAAGAATAATTATTATAATCATAGCATATAAAAAACATCATCCGTGGTACCTCCCTGAGGCAGTGTGCATAGAGCGGAGGCAACGTTTCCCCTTTAAATGGCGAAATTAATTCTTTACCTGAAGTAATTCCCCGCGCTTTGAAAAGATTCGAGTTGAAAAGCTCCAAAGCACATGGTGCAAAAGGACCGAAGGTTTCCACTTCCACTCCGAAGGGGATATTCCGCCTGTTCTTGAACCATCAGGTCTTTCTAGACTTGATGGTAAACATTGGTACCCTGGAGGAGAGGTCGTCAGATGATCTGGGACATAACTTGCGTGGACACACTTTTTCTTTGAAAAGGAGGGGGACGCAGCAAAGTAGGCGGAACTAAGGAAATGCCTGAGGTATAGTGGATTCTATATTTTTACTGGAGGTTTCGGGTGTGGTTTGTGGAGGTCGATTTTATTTTTTTTATTTTTCATATTGATTACCGTTTGGGCTGTACATTTGAGGGTGTTGTTTTGGCGATAACTCGCCTCCGGCTTAAAATTCTACCTTTCCTTATTTCGTAGGTGCTGATTTTTTTCCTTAAAAAAAACTGAGGTTCTCGACTGTCACGGACTGGGGCATTCGAGTGCAAGATTGAAAAGTCTGTACTTACATAATTTTTTTAGTAAATAAATAATCTCGAACAAAATGAATATACACAGAAGATACATGTTTTGTAAAATGGCTGCCACAACACAAAAACATACTACCCAATAAATATAGCTATCACTTGTATGGACGCAGCTTTCGTAGTATTCATTATTTGTGTGGACAAAGTTTTGTTGTTCTGGTGGTACACATGAATTCAATGGATTTGATTGAGAATCAATAAGA
The DNA here is from genome assembly GCA_012654025.1 of Pachypsylla venusta. Taxonomy (NCBI): domain Eukaryota; kingdom Metazoa; phylum Arthropoda; class Insecta; order Hemiptera; family Aphalaridae; genus Pachypsylla; species Pachypsylla venusta. The sequence goes on along the minus strand of CM022882.1, from coordinate 10,369,478 downwards.
AATGGGTCTGATTGAGATCGTTTTTGAAGGGTTTTGTTTATTGGTTGGAATTTCTGAAAGTACAAAACAATTGGATTTTTTTTTTTTTTTTTTTTTTTTGCTTTTTTNTTTTTTTTTTTTTTTTGTCTTTTTGCGCCATGATAACACTTGAACGCCCTGTCTGATTTAGGTGAAACCTGGTATAAAGAATTAGCTGATTAGTTTTTGGGCCAAACTATTTCTAGGTCCAAACTTTTAAGGATTTAAAGCCCCATGGTGGCAATTTGGACTGAGTGAGATCTACAGTTCACAAAATTACTAGTATTATTGGCTACCTGAGGCCAAATAGCGGCTATTTAACGGACATTTAATGGTATTTTTCGTGTAAAAAACCTTGCACGAGTGTTAAATTTAAAAGTACAAAAGATAATGCGAAATAAGTGCGCACGCAGCGTGATGAATAATGGTGGAGGGGTAATGTGCAATATGTTGTAGTATTAGTAGTAGTAGTAGCTTGTTTTCTCAAGAAATCAACCGTTCTTTCATTTATAGATGCATGATTAATTGAAATGGTAGAAACAGATTGATATAAGTTTACCGAAATGATTTTGATGGCCCTTGGCTGGTATGCATTCCAGGTCGTCCTGGTGGGTAGAACCTGCCATCGTGAGGACGAATGCGCAATATAAGGCCACGAGAGTCGCGATTAAGTAAAATAAAAGTGAGATGTTAGAATTGTTAGAAATTTGACCATCACATTTGAGATGTTTAAATTATTCTCCATCTCTCTATCTCTTCATAGTCGTCAAAATTGAGAGAAGTCTACAATTCACTGAACAAATAGTAGTTTACCTTTTCGATTGATGATTTACGCTCTAAGTTTGGACCCTCAGTGGTTCCATAAACTTCTGAAAGAAAGAAAAAAAATCTTTAAAATATATATTAAATTAAAATAAAGCTTTTAATGCTGTTTTCTACAATCGACCGAGAGACTCCCGAGGAAGGTTTACGTGTAAAAAATAAAATCACAAATGTCGGCAGTATTTTAGTTACGGCTGATTTTCCGGCCGATTTTTATTTTATTTTTCTCAAAATTTTCCTAATTTTGGCCAATATCTTAAGATTTGTCGCGATAACATATCAACTCAAAGCGAGAAAGTTTTAGGTGACATCTTTATCATTCATTTAGGACATATTTTGCAAAAGATCGACCAAAATAAAATTTAGACAATACTCACTGTTTAGCCAAAACGGTAAGAGGTATAGAAAAATTGATGGGAGTGACCTCCTCCCCCTCCCCCCCAAACCATAGACTGAGAAAAATTATCATGGTTCAAAAATATACAACCGTTTTCGAGTTACTGTCAATTTTTCGATTATTATATGGGAAATCATAGAATACTATTAGAAACGGTAAGAGATATATAAGACACCCCCGTCCAAAAAAAAAAAAAAAANCAAAAAAAAAAAAAAAAAACGAAGACCAAGACCCCAGTAATATTATCAGAATTCAGAACTCTAAAACCGGCCGAAGTATTTTCCGATTTTGTTATGAGAAATCATAGAAGACTATTAAAAACGGTAAGAGAAGAACGGTAAGAGAACAATTGATGGGAATGGGCCCCCCTTCCAGGGGCGGATTTAAGGCTATATCTTAGGGGGGGCGGTGCAGTACTTTGGGAGGGGATACTTCCGGAGGGTATGGAATACCCCCAAGCACAAGGGGGTCGGGGGGCCGCCCCCGGAAAATTTTGCATAATTAGTCAAAATGTGAAAATCTGTGTATCCATACACAAGTTTCATACACAAGTGACTAAAACTATAACATTTTTTAAAAACATGCAATTTGCAAATGGAAATAAAAAAAAATCAAGTTAACGTGAGATGAGCTTTACGGTCATTGCGAAATGGCCGACGTGACTGCCGGCGCATGCGCGGATGTGGCATGTAGTTAGCGGCTGGGAATAGAGCGCTCGAGCGGCATTTTTACTGACCTGGACAGCTTGTAATATCCATACTAATATTATAAATGCGAAAGTAACTCTGTCTGTCTGTCTGTCTATCTGTCTGTCTCTATGTATGTTACGCTTTCACGCTTAAACTACTGAACCGATTTTGATGAAATTTGGTATGGAGATAGACTAAACTTTAGGAAAGGACATAGGCTACTTTTGGGGTTGAAACTATAAACGGCCATGCCTCTAAGGCGCCAAGCGAAGCGGGCGTATCCTGCTAGTGTAAAATAAACCTTGTTCTTGGGACAGCTGATGTAAACAAGAATAACAAGATAGATGCCATAATTTATTTAGTGGAAGATTACTGTATAAATATTGACACTTGATCTTGCCAAGGGGGGGCGGTTGCAACCCCGCCCCCAAACCAAAGACAGGGACCCCAAAAAAATTATCATAGTTCAAAACTCTATATCCGTTTTTTAGTTACGGCCGATTTTCCGATTTTTGAATGAAAATTCAAATTTTAGCACAATTTTGTCCGATTTAAATAATTTTTTGTGCAAAAGCAATTAGTGCCGATATAATTTAATAGAATTGAACACCAAGTTTGTTGGGTAGGACGTGTTGGGAGCGTGTTGAACCCAGCCAAGACCCAGCCACGTTCTATACAGCTTAACAATCCGTTACTACACCCCATGTTCTACATAGGTTAACAAACGTGTAGTTAATATGTAATCTATGTGTATGTTTTGATCGCGTTTAAACGGCTATACGTCAGTGATATGATTAATTGATTATTAATGTAGGAGTCAGATTTATTATCATTTTTTCTCTAATCTTCTCGAAACGAAGTTCGGCTACTCAGCTACTAAAAAAATAAATTTAAATTCCAATCTAAAATATTAAGGAGTAGGTGTACGATAAGTACCCGGTGCTTCACTAAATTCGGCACGGTTCATTTTTAATGTTTCATTATTTTATTATTTTTACTTTTGATAGGGTCATTTCCGTGATAATCACAAGCAAAAATACTAGATTTTTGCTTGTGATTATCACGGAAATGGCCCTATCAAAAATAAAAATAATAAAATAATGAAACATTAAAAATGAACCGTGCCGAATTTAGTGAAGCACCGGGTACTTATCGTACACCTACTCCTTAATATTTTAGATTGGAATCAAAATTTTGTTAACGGGCGCGGGATTAATCAGTACACCAAATGGGCTTTGTGTTTCATAAGTATTGATTAATAATTGTTTAGTTTTAACATATAAGCCAATTTTTCCCCTAAACTACACTTTTTTGAGTCCTGATAATTTTTCTGGGGGCTGACCTTAAAGTTTTATCCAAATTTTGTGAGAAAAACGTGTTGATTCAAAAATCGAGCTGTTTTTTTTTTATTTTTTTGTAAAAGCGACTATTGATAAACAATTTGGACTCATGTATAGGAAATGAGTGATTGTCGTTCAAGAATACTTACCTTCAGTCCCATCATAATACCATTGATAAATACTTCCAGCAAGAAATAGAAACTGAATCAAAATCAACATTACATTCTGAATGTAAGATCCAAGATATGAAGTCAAATGACAACTCAGTCCAAACCAAAAGATTAAAGAAAATATTTTCATAATAACATGATTTAAATAAGGTCTGTCAATAATAGTGGACTCATTTGACTTAGCATGGGGTGAATTAGATTCACTAATAGAAGAGTTATTGATCTCTGCATGACTTCTTGTAGGACATTCATTATTGGACCCATGTATGGAAGATGAGCCATTGTCGTTCGAGAAGAAAATTATGAGAGATGTATAAGTAACACAGAGTAAAACAATCTGAAAAGGAGAAAGACAAATTATGAGCAGTGATGGCAACCCACCACCTGTATCTCGAGAAACGCTTAAAATATAAAAAAATCTGGTGTGAACATCACACGACTGCCCTTATCTATAAAAAAAGAAGAAAGTATTGTAATGGGCTGAAATTTTCGATGTCGAGTTTTCAATGCCAAAACACGTTTTGAAGTCCCCAGAGCGGAAATACAATTAAACTTCTTGATATTCAACCTCAACCTAAGTTGTATTTTTCAATTTATATGAAATTGATATGAATTGGCACCAAATTTCAAGTTCTAGCTCTTTCCATTCTAGTTTTAGGCCAAAAACCGCCAAAAAGCTGCTTTCAACCTCTAATTACCGGCCAAAAATACATTGCACTTCAACCTAAGTTGTATTTTTCAATTTCCTGTATGAAATTGATATGAATGGGCACTAAGTTCTAGCTATTACCGTTCTCATTTTAAGCGGGATATACGAAAACCACTAAAAAGCGGCATAAAACCGCCAACGGTGTATTCGAATTCCACGAAAAGCTTATTTTGCCGTTCATGGCATAAAACTGACATACATACCAAATTTCAAGTTTCTATCACCTGCCGTTCTTGAGATATCTTGTTCACGGACAGACAGACACACGGACCAATGACTGAAACTCGAGATTTGGGCTCTGGAGACCCCCTTGGCGTGTTTTGGCATTGAAAACTCGACATCGAAAATTTTAGCCCATTACAATACTTTTCCTTTTTATAGGATAAGGAAAGTAAAAACGCAAACAACCCTGTCCTTCGATTTTAGGGGGCTTTATTAAGCTAAAAAATCGCTGATTAGAGGGTATGTTAAATTAGAAGGCATGTTGAGTTACACCTCGTTTCAACGGTCCCGTTAATAGAAATTGACTGTAGAAAACCTCTTTAGCATCTACCGTTCTTTAGCATCTAACGTTCAGGAGTTACAGGGTGGAACATGTAGAAAAAACAAAATTATTAGTTTTTCTTGAAAACGTGATGTTATAAAAATCATTTACTCAGCCTTCTGTTTTTTTTTTTTTTTTTGTTATTACTTTTTACATCAGCTCCGATGAAAATTTAAAAAAAAAATCATAATAAGAGAAAAAAATATTTTTTATGACCATAATGTACAAGCCACTGGGCACTATTAAAAACCTTTAAAATTGTTTTTTTTTCGAGTGCGCTGATTTCTATTGTACGATTATTAACATAAAAAATAACTTACCACAGATAAATGTTGAAATAATTGTATAACAGAATTTATAAAATAAAATATTAAACTTAAAATATTAATTGAAGTAAAAATAATAGAGGGAGCGTAAAGATATACAAATATAGAAAGCATGCTTCCTCCTAACACATGAAACATGTATTGCATATTCCATAAGTATTGCACACGTTTACCTGAAAAAAGATAGAAAATATTATATATATGTATAGGAAATTTTTTTCACATCAAATATGACCAAAAGTACAAATGATATGTGACTATAATACTACTTAGTATTATAGTCACATATCATTTGTACGTAGTTATGGAAAGTTGTGATATGAAAAAAATAGTAATTTCTTTGTGGTATATGTATAAACTCTTGTGAGTGTTCGAACCCGGATGTTCGAACACTCACAAGAGTTCGGAATCTTCCAGGTTTACAAAATCTTCGATTATTTCGATTTTATGTTTGGGTGTGTTAAAGGGTTCACTCTGCCTCACAATTGAGTAGCCAAGTTAAAGGTGGTCAATAAGTGTCAACGTTATGTGGTAAATTCAATACAGGACATATTTGAAGTATAGGAGATGAAAAATATCCTTGAAACGCTGTGAACACTTAAATGTTGTAAAACACTCACAAGAGTTTATACATATACCACAAAGAAATTACTATTTTTTTTCATATCACAACTTTCCATAACTACGTACCTATAAAAAAGGAGAAAGTATTGTAATATGCTGAAATGTTTGTCTCCAGTTTTCAATGCCAAAACACGTTTTGAGGTCCCCCGAGCCCAAACCAGAAGATTCAGCTTCTGGTTTGGGCTCGAAACCAGAAGATGTATGTGTGTTTCTATTTGTTGAACAAAATACCTCAAAAAACGGTAAGTTTTGTGGTGTGTTATGTACTTACTTACCTATACTTGTTATTGACATACATACAAAATTGTAAGTCTGCAGCTAGACAGGATAAACAGGATTCGTGAAAAAAAAAAAAAAAAAAAACATCGAAATTNCCTATACTTCGAATATGGGAAGATAAAGTAAATTTCGTCACTGTCGGTCATATATATATATAACAGACAGAATCAACAAATAGAATTGGTACATGACCAGTTTGTATTAGCATAGAATAGGATTGCATTGCCCTTCACTTATCAATCATATCATATATTCGTGAGCTAAACTTCTCTTTGGGGCTATGTAAACCCCTGCACCTAAGCCTCTGGTGGGCTTTTTGTACTTGGTACCAATCATATCGCTGAGAGAATCAACAAATATAATTGGTAGGTACATAACCAGTTTGTATTAGCATAGAATAGGATTGCATTGCCTTCACTTACCAATCATGTCACTGAGTGAATCAACAAACAGAATTGGTACATAACCAGTTTGTATTAGCATAGAATAGGATTGCATTGCCTTCACTTACCAATCATATCACTGAGTGAATCAACAAACAGAATTGGCACATAACCAGTTTGTATTAGCATAGAATAGGATTGCATTGATTTGAAATAATTCTTTAAATAGTTTGATATAATCTTCTTTGATGGATGAAGAACTGTGCCACAAATGAGTGCCCATAGTAAAGGTTTTAGAAATGGTTGTAAAATTAAATAGACAGCATAGCATGTGCAACCACAAAGCTGAAAAAATATTGACGAGAGACATTCAAATATCCGAGAATCTTAAGGAGATGTGAAAATATATTGTGAGGAAAGTTCCTAATTTGTTTAAAGTTTCATGATAACAAGGGGATATTAAAATTTAATACCTGAAAAATACACACTTTTAGAGAACACTAATTTATGTTCAGCAATAGAAGATTCTCAAGAGGATGATTTAACGGTCATACAGCAATCATGAGAGGTGATTAGATTTAGATGTAGGCGCTAACGGTGGATGTCTACGATCGCATGATAAGTCTCAGTTGCAAAAGAGACCGCCCACCCGGAAAAGGCCCTGCTTGTAAATAAAGCATGATTTTTTATTTGAGTGCTAATTTGTAAAGTTTTATGATACTAAGGGGGATATATTTATGGTTAGATCAAAGTAATATAACCGAAAAATATTAGAAGGCCAGAAGAAAAATGACATAATTGTCAATTTCTAGCATTAGAAACCAACCATTTTTAGATTATTTTTTTTTAGGGGAGGAGTCTATTCCCGATCATTTTCGATATCCCTTACGATTTGGGCAAAATGATTGTACCGATAAAAAACCGATATCTCGTATCCAGTTGTATTTTCTATTTTTCCTTCTTTATTTTGCACTTCAGCCATAGTCGAGTTTACGTTGATTTTATGAGTCAGTTAGTATTTTTTTTTTTAAATCTGTACATACTCAACTTATGTTGCAATTACATGTACAACACCCCAGATTATAAAGAACTATAGAAAATAATTATATATCTAACGATATTCAATTTTCATTTTCTAGTATAAGGAGCACATGTGTTTAAATTTTTCTTTTCTTTTTCGTCGAGTTCTAATTGTAATAAATATTCATTATAAAGTTTCATAGATGATGGCAAAGTTGAATCTAGGTAAATTTGATTTGCAGAAGGCAGTTTGAATTATTCTTGATCACTATTGTTGTATGTTCCAATCCTTTTGTTTCTTAGCCTCGGAGTGGGGACTTTGATGTTAATCTTTTCGATGAAATTGGAGATGTTTATTTTATTATTTATTATTATTTAAGGGATTCCATACACATGTGCTTCCTTGGCAACGAGTAAGAGATGGAACAGGGGAAGGCAGGATAAAACCCATTCAATTTTTGGAAAAAAAAGTCTTGCAAAGTTCGCTTGAACTCCTTCAAGTATACCAACTGGGCTTTGCATTTTATACATATTAGAATGTATTTACATTTCAAGATTCTACGTTTAGCCATCGTTGAACTGCGTTGATTAGTGGTCAGTGAGTCAATCAGTATACCAACTGGACTTTGCGTTTTATACATACTAAAATGTACTTACATTTAATGATTCTAGGTTTAGCGAACTGGGTTGATTATGGGTCAGTGAGTCAGTCTGTAAATTAACTGGACTTTGTGTTTTATAAATTATAGAGCAATGTTACAGATTCTAAAATCTAAATACATACTGTGATTAAAAGGATTGCGAGTGCATTGTACAGTGACTGTTTGAACGCTTTCTCATGTCCATGTGGAATTAGGTTGTTCTCTATATTGGTAAGAATGTCTTTAATTGATGAACTCTCCGGTGAAAACAAATTCAGAGATGGACGTTTGATTCGTGACATCATTAGTTTAGTTGATTATATTCATAACTATCGTAGAGCTACGTTGATTATCAGTGAGTCAGTATACCAACTGGGCTTTGCGTTTTATAAGTATAGATAAGGAATTCATGCATCATAATTATTTCAAAGTCGACGACATCTGTAATCAATAATGGCAATATTTTTTAGGTTAGTGAAAACCAACGCAATTTAATATGTTATTATTTAAAACCAAGTATATGATCATAAATAAGAACGAGGAAAGCCTTGAAGATATAAGAAACACCAGATTGTTAGTGAATGGACAAACTCTAGAATGAATAGAAAAATCAAATACTTGGGCTGTAACTTGAATGCAGCATGGGAACCATCCAAAGAAATAAGAAGCAGAATTGAACAAGCAAGGTTGACCATCATTAAAATGCAAAAGCTTTTCAAATCACACAGCCTGAATATGGAGTTGAAAATACGAATGGTACGGTGTTATGTGTTTCCAGTTGTATTGTATGGTATGGAGGCATGGACAATACCAGAGACAATGCTGAAAAAAATACAAGCCTTTGAAATGTGGGTATATAGAAGAATACTTAGAATCAGCTGGAAAGATAAGATTAGTAACACAGAAGTCATGGCTAGAATGAACAAACAAGTAGAATTGGTAAAAACAGTCAAAACTAGGAAATTAGAATACTTTGGACATAGTATGCGCAATGAAGAAAAATATGAAGTGCTATAACAAATACTGGAAGGAAAAATCGAAGGGAAAAAAACGAGAGGAAGGAGGCGTGCATCCTGGCTGGGAAACCTGCGGAAGTGGTACATGAAGTCAAGCGAGGAGCTGTTCAGAGCTGCAGGAGACCGACAGCACATCAGTAGCATGGTCGTCAACGGACATAACACAAGAAGATTATTTTTATTCACGCATTGCATTGTCACAAGTTACTATTATAGGTATCGCAGCATTACAAGGGACAATACTCTAACCAATACAATATTATACATATTTATACTTTTGTAATGCCCCCACTGATCGCTACTCACACCATAACTAGCTACACATTTGTCCTTAAGAGGCTGACAGCACAAAGCATATTTCCACATAAAAATACGGTTCCGCCAGGATTCGAACCCGGGTCTCCCGCGTATAAAGCCAGTGTGATAATCACTAGGCCTGGGAGACTTGATTTACCACGTTGGATACACCAGACACTTTCAGCTCACCGAAATTAGGAATCGTTAGGCGTTGTCTTCATGATGGTTGGTCTACGTCAAAGGACAACTTGGAGTTTAGATAATTCAACCAAATATGATCACTACCAGCTTAAAGAATTAAAAAAATCGAGTACTAATATTTTGTGCTGTGTTAAACATAAAATTGAATTATTTTGTGGATTAATGTCTAATAATAAATAGTTTGGTTATTTTTTTACATTTACTTGTATTTTTATTATTTATTTGGCATGTCAACTTACAGAAAAATCAGTTTTTCTTGATTTTCCAAAATTTTGGACCAATTCAAATGTCGTTCACTACCATTGTCAGTAGGATCGAGCCACAACTGTACATAGGGGGGTGACTAAGGGATCTGGATTTTGTTTAATCTCAGGAGTCCTACACCGGGTAGATCTGTTGAAGTAATTTTTTCACACATATTCAATTTTTAGACCGCATGGTAGTTGCTCCTCAGTAAAAAGAATGTGAATGATATTTAGTTGGAATTCGTAAACTCTAATTTTTTGACCGAACGATCTGAGGTCTAGTTTTAACAACACGATTTTTCTTTTGTTAGTCGGTCTGTCTTTTTGTACCATGATACATACAAAAGGCCTTGTCCAATTTGGATGAAACATTAATTACGTTCGTAGAATTAGAGGAATAGTTTGTGAGCCATATTTGGCCAAATGTCAATCCTCTGGTGTTATTTTTCCTCTATAGAAGAACATAGCTTGGTTATTAAATCCAAAGGGGTAACCACACAAATAAGTACATAGCTTGTGCAAGATTACAATTTGGAGCCTCAACTGGAGACCTGTATCCGACTCTGGTGATGAATAAAAATTAAATTCAGTTTATTTAGTGTGATGCAGGGATATAAAGCGTAGAGGTAGTGTTCAATATAAGGTCAAGAGTCGCGATTAATTAAAATACAAATAATAGTAAAAACTCAACATTCACAATTATGATGATTATTAACTATTCCATCTCTCTCTCTCTCCGTCTGTTCATTACGAAAACCAAAAAGGGTTGTTGAGAGATTAGGTAAATTGAAAAAGATGTGCCGTTATTGTTAAACTTTGAAGGAATGTCTGGGCCATTATTTTTGATTAGAATAATTGTCATCTTATATATTGATTCAGAAACATATGTACCATTACATTATCGAACACTGGTTTTACTACGCCAAAAATAAGAACGTGCTATAATTTGACTGTAGTAACAAATCACAGCAAACACCAGGTTTACAGCACAGCAAACCCCAGGTTTCGTGCTTCCAAATTGCATATTTCATGAAGCTTGAACATATTTTTTTCGCGTGTCTTTACAGGATAAGAGGATCACTTGAACTACATACACTCATACACAGAAATAGTTTGTAGTCGTTCTTTGTGTTGAACGAAACCCTTTCTATCAGATTGTTGGAAGAAATTGATCTTTATTCCACCACAGACTATGTAGGTGGGACCTATTATAGATAAAAACGTCAGTTTTCTTATTAAAAATGAAAGACACATACACACTTACTGGACAATCTGGACACAATATTTTTATTTTTTCCATAGAATGTATTTAATTTATTTCACGCACTTAAGTAATAAGTGAATTTCTAGATTTAATAAGATATTTAAATATTAAATTTGTGAACTAAAAGAGAAAAAAATTAATTGAAACTTTCGCGCGTCAATTTGATAACAATGTCTTATCATTACAGTGTTAGTACCTCTACGGAAATTCTGTTTCGCATACGGAAATACAGAGACACGAATTTGGGCAGAAATCAATGATAATAACCAATGTAAAATTTCTTCGAAATTTTAAATTTTAGGGAATATCGTTTAAAAATAGACCAAATGTAGCCACCGAGGGGACCAAATCAGTTTCATTAGGTGACTGCTTAATCCCGTGTAAATACAGAAGGTTTTGTACAGGGGCGTAGCGACTGGGGGGTATGGGGGGGTGACACCCCCCCAA
>CM022882.1:10343308-10357028 GCA_012654025.1 Pachypsylla venusta | reverse complement strand
AAAACCTTCTTTATTGGCCGTCATGGATCCATTTTGGACGGTTGTACATACGAAATACAGGCGTGGTAGTAAAAACGTCTCCTAACCCCTCTAATTGGGTTAAAATTGGTAACAAAAATTGGCCAGACACTCCTCCCCGGTTTCAGAACCCTCAATGTGTCAGAAATGAGGTTAGACTCTACAAAAACTAAACAGAGGGAAAAATTCAAAACAACAAACATGAATCGGAACAGCCAAACAGAAATGGGAAGTAAAGACCAAAATGGCGGATTTGGGAACCAAGAAATAAAATTCGATTTATGTCAAGTAAAACCATCTAGTACTTTTAACCTCCAATGATACCAAAATTTTTCAATAAGTTCAGGAATGAGCACTACGGAATCTGTGATATTGGGAACTCAAGGGGTCTGGAACTGGGGAGGAGTGTTAGGCAACCCTTTTCAAAAAATCGCAAAATGGATCCATGACAACCAATAATGGTCATCATAGATGCATTTTAAGCAATTCCGTGCGCAACAGTAAATAAATCCACTTTTTGACATATCCGTTCATGCCAAAATACACTGCAAATTGCGATATGATTGTTTCTGCACAACCCTTACTAAATATTTGAGTTTACGCGTACTCACAAGGCTAAGTTCAGACGATCGCGCGAGGAGCACTCACGTGATAACGTATCTACGCGCAGTCTGGCATCAAAATATCTCCGCTCGGATCAACTGAACAAATCGATAGTTTGTACAACTAGTACCAGCCGTCATGTAGACAATGGGCCCGCGGTTCGTTACACCGCCCGACCATCTTAAGTAAAGCATTATTCACTCTCTAATACTCAGGACAAAAATTCAAAACCCTGTGACGGCAGGAAGATAGCAAACTGGTGACTCTCGTTCTACCGTATCTTTTCTTCGTCTCGTTATAATGCATAATCAACCATGTTAAAGAGCGTGTCCTGAACCACTCGGTTCGTTGCACCGCGCGACCATCTTAAGTAAAGCATTCATTTTCAAACCCTGTGACGGCAGGAAGATAGCAAACTGGTGACTCGTTCTACCGTATCTTTTCTTCGTCTAAAGCATGATCGAGCGTAAAAGTCCTGAACCACTAGCCCCAGCTGAAAAGAATCTTTGGTCATCCTAAGGTTACCGCATTGAAATTGGCTTAACAACGTTTAGCTGTGGTAAGCAGTAAGAATAACCAATAAGAACAGAAATGAGAACACAAAGATATAATCATAATATCACAGATTTTTTCCTTTATTTTTTTCTAATCACAAAACAAGTGTACACAAGTACAATAAAACCTAAATAGAAAATAGAGCCAGGAAACGAACAATATGTGAAGTTTTCTAAGAGTTATTAGTACTCAATGAACACCATCTCATAACACAACAGGAAAAATTAGCTACTGATACGGGACGCATTCAGAATACCTTGAAACTCGAAGAAAACGACGAATATAGTTCATTTCCAAGAAGTACATGCAAAAACTAAAAGAAACCACAGAGGGGGCCATCCCAATTTTCTGAACATCACACAATGGAAAATTCAAGTTGACGAGCGACGCGAATCATCCAAAAGTGCAACACCCACGAGAAGTGACGATTAACTTTACAAATCAGTCGACACCTGGTATTGGATAAACAGCAGCCTAACTGTCCAACCAACGAAAGATGTCAATACCAATCTGAAAGTTCAATCTCTGCAGGAGTCTAAGCTGCACGGGATTAAAAAAAATATGAAGTCAACTGAAGAAAAATATCAAGTCTTTCAAACAAGGATTTAAACCAGAGCCACACCAATGAACACCACGAAGGTGTTCATCCACGTAACTGGAAATCACAAGATGAAGAAACTAGAGATTCACTCAATCAATAGACTGCAAAAGGTTAAAAGGGAATGAGGGGGGAGGGAGGGGACTAAGTGGCTGCCTAAATTTTAAATGAGGATGACACTATTGGCAAAGTAACCAAGAATCAGTTTAGAGATGCGTTTCACAACCAATGTCCAACATTGCTCAATGACTCTATGAAACCAAGTCATAAACAGCTCAAGAATCAGTTTAGAGATGCGTTTCACAACCAATGTCCAACATTGCTCAATGAAACCAAGTCATAAACAGCTCGGACAATACCAATAACATGTGAACATCGTGAGAGAGCATCACGGGTACACACCGCACAGGAGGGAGTCCACCAATAATTGATTCAGAAAAATTTGGAGAGCGTCCCGTGATAAGCAAACTTACGTCTTCACATGCGTCATCTGATGTGTTGAATTGAATAGCTTACCTTGTGAGTTCTGAGCACCACCTACTGAATCTTGTCCTGCAGCGAATACATCATCACCAGTTCTATCACCTACCATTTGTTGCCATCCGCCAAAGTTCACTGAAAACAAACATAAGAAAAGTTAGTAACTTTGTAGTGAATATCATCGTACCGTACCACATAATTAACTCTTACGGGAGACGTGTCTCAACTGAAGAATGGTGACACCGCAACTACCGAGCCAACTGCCAAGTGACGACACATGGCCGTATCCCGGACAGGGTTTAAAGGGCCTGTGACGAACAACCGATGGTAGCGAATAGTGATCTATACTTACTCATGTTTCCTTGAGAATTGTCCATTTGAGAGGGTCCGGGCTGAGAGAAGTCTTCATCGTCGTCCAAAGTGAGGTCTTCCACAGAATTGTCATTAACGTCATCATATTCAGTCTTTGGTTCGAGAATCAGTTCTGTATTAGTTTCCACCTTGGCCACAACGTTAGAATGGCCATCTTGATCTACAGAAGGCTTCGGTGTTGAGGTAGTAGAAGCGGGAATAGGAACATCACAGGCATTGGATTGGTCGAAGTGACCTTCAGAGGCGTTAGAGGCATCGTCTCCCGACAGAGATGGTCTTCCCTGACTTGGTGGGAGTTGACGCCTCCTTTTCCTCGGTGTTGGTGAAGCCGCATCAGCCCTATTAATACGTTTCGGTGACTCTGGAAGATCTACAACTTCGGGAGGACCTGTATTTCTCACAGCAACAGCATTGGAAAAGGATGGCCGAGGTTGAGTCCTTTGAATAGGAGGGGCTCTAGGAGGTGGAGGGCGTGGGGTGGGAGTAGGGGCTGATTGGGGTGTTGTTTCATCTTCAGATTCTGACAAGCCTTTAATTTGTAGTGACTCGGCAGCCTTTAAGAAATGATTAATTTGATCTTGGGCAATGTTGACTTCACCCTTGTACATATAATCCAGCATGCTCTTCAGCTCGCTAAATTTAATGTCTTTGAATATAAGGATGGGATGCTTATCATTATGCTGACTTAGAAGAAGTTCGAGGTACGGACTGCAGGCACACAACACAACTTTGTGGGCTTTCAAATATTGACCCTCTGCTGCCAGAGTACAATCCACAAGCGTTTCATTTTCTAGCAGGTAATCAAACACAGATATGATAGTTGCCTGGTGGTTATTCCACCGAAGGCAGAACTCTTGAGATCCGTCTGTCATCTGAAACAAAAGAACAAAAAAATAAGCCGGAAGTCCAATAAGACATTAAAAAGGCAAAGCTCAGAATACACTTTTTAAGTATTCTGAACTTTTTTGCCTTTTTGAAAGGTGCGCTGGATAAGAACTGTTTTAAAAAAAAAGGCAGTCTCGATAACAGTAAAAAAAAATCGACGACGTGATTCAGGAACGAGAAAGTGAAAAGAATAGAAGGCTAGCTCTCATTAACACAAAAATCAGGACTAACTCCAATTAATTCGAACAAAAATAAGGACAACCTGAACACAGAATTCATCCTTTAATCAGTGACTAAAGGGGACGGAGCATGTCAGAAAAAAAATGGACTGATCAAAAAAAAAAAATCAAAGGCCCACTAACACGAACAAAAATAAGGACAAATTAAACCACGAATTCATCTTTAAATCAGCTACCCGGGGGGGGGAAAGCATCTGTCGAACGTACCATTCATCAGCAGAAGACTGATACAAAAACAAAAATTCAGTAAAAACTTACCTTTGATTATCTATTGCTAATAATCATTATAACAAATAAATAGTAATAAATAATGTAATAAATCACTTCAAACTTAGCGTTGTATCGCAATACAAATAAACAAAATGAATGTAGATAACTATAAAATAAAGGTCGTAAACTAAGCACGTCTTGAAGTTTTGAAGTTTGAAATGAGAATGATCATCATCGGAAGAATGAATGTTGAAGTAGAAAATTTCAAAAATGTCAAAAAATGAGACTTTTTAAACCCAAAATACGGAATTCATAGAAAATGAATGCGCAGAAGTATGCGCATTTGTTTAACTCCTCCTATTTGAGTTTAGACGTGAAGTTTCTCCTTCAAATTTTAATGTTTGTACTGATTGAGTTGAAGCAAAAACATTAATGGCGGATACTGGTTCGACTTTATTAGAATTTTTGCAACAAATTATGATAGAATTTAATTTCTTTCTATTTTTTTACACTTTAAAACTGTTTTTAGATATATATTAATTCATAAAATATATTTTTTAAAATTGGATAAGATAAATTATCAGGATAACTTAACAATACCGGCATGTTTTAAGACCAAGCAAAGCTTTTGGAACAATCGTTTCCCTTGTTATTTTTCATTTCTATGTTGTTTTTATGGAAAATTCAAGGTATTCTAGAGCTAGGGCATTATTATTCATTAAAATTTACATCAATTTTCAAGAATTGCCGATTCGGATAGGGAAATTCGTATCTTTTGAATTAAAATTTAACTTTAGCCGACCGAAGATATAATGTAAATATTGATTTTTTGAGTTAACCCATTAAGTATCATATTTATTGGTCATCATCATAGGTTAACAGACGTGGGTCTGGTTTGCGACAACTCGCCATGAATTCTTGGTATTAAATAATCTTACGGATAATGCAGTAGCTTCTCGTTGCTTTCTGCATGGGTAATGGAAAAAAAATCGTTTCCAACATTTCCTTTAGTCGCCTTTTACGACTGGACTGGCAATGACTTGTGTGCCTTGGAAGTATTCTTTTCAAGTCCCCGTATCACAGGGGACATAGGTAGGTAGTCGTCATTTAATTAATGTTGTTCCATAGACGATGTGGTAAAAAGATACAAGCAGACAAAAATAGAATATTCTAGCCATTAAATAAACATTGCTATCTTAGCACATTGGTTTACTATTTTCATGTTGTTTTTTTAGCTTAACGTCTCTTTAATCTATTGGTCATACGAGACGGGGTTTTAAGCCTCCATTTGATGGAAACTTACAATCCAGCTACCCACATTGACCTAATCCAGCCTGGATTGCGCCGGAAAAATCCATCATCACGAGGGCGCTAACCTACGTGGTCACCCACCCAGTTCAACCTCGCTGGATGTTGTTTAATTGCAGTGATCTAACGGGAACTGGTGTATTTAACATTCCATATATACTATTGACATTTATGCTTAATTTAGCAGATTTTTTTACTAGACATTTTCCGCAAGATAATTTAACGATATTTATCTGCTTAATATGGTTTTACTTGACACAGTATCCCAATTCAACCAAATTAGTCGATATCTATTTTTTTCTTTGTCGTTTTTTACCTCAATAACCCTTGAACTCATATCCGATTTTGCATGAATTTGGTATTGGGATATTCTTTTATCCCCAATCTAACAACTCAGTTTTAGATACGAAATAGATCTATTCAGCAAATAAAATTTTATTTTCAACACTCGCTATTCAAGACATTCATTCACCCATTTTCACCAGTTAAACAGTTTTTTTCTTTTTGAAAACCCACAAGTTAATTATTACATTATTATTTTCTGAGCCTAAAATAGGTATTACCGTCATTAAAAAAAAAAAAACACCACGATAATAAACTTCCTCTCGGTTATGTTTGGGTACATAAAAATTTGAACAGAAATTACCATCACTTTTATGCCCAATAATCATTAATGTGTCAAAAATACAATTTCAATTCAATTCTAGTTGAACAAAATTCAGTGTACAAACAATTTTAGATCACTTTAACTCATATAGTAGTATGGGGGTCTGAAATGGATGTTTCCGTTCAATTTATAAGTCTCATAACCAAGTAGAATAAAGTTTAAAGAAGAAAAGAGAATAGTTATTAGATTAAAATAGAATGAACAAAGAAAATAAAAGAGATAAACTAATGACGAATGAAAGAACAAAAAGAAATTCAAAAATAAATTATTATCAATACAACTTCTCCTACCTTTATTTTTCCATAGAAGTTGCAGTAATGGAAAGCAATATTTTTGACAAATACAGGGCTACCGAGCGTGGCAGGGGGTGACGAGGGTGACACCCCCGGGCTTTTAGAGGGCCCTTAAGAATTTGTTCATTTTAGTAAAGGGCCCGGATTTTCTGTCGGTGACCCTGCAGGCCCTGATCAAATGTAAAGTAGAGGTTCTTTGTGGCAAGACACAACGGACTCTACAATTTTTGTGGGTATCACAGCATTACCAAGAAACTCATGATGTACCTACTAATAATCTCTTCAATATTCTACCAAATCAAATATTTTGGTTTATTATTATCATCAATAATGAACCTTTGGAATCGTCAGAAAAAAAATACCCCCCCCCTCAAAATTTGATATTNAAAAAATCCGTTTGTCCGTCGCGTCGTGCGCCGTACGCCCTGATGGTCACTTTTGCCACTTAGTGTTGACCGATTAGAATGAAATTTGGTCCCATCTGGCCTCTAATTGTGCCCCGAAACTTTTGGTTTCAATCAAATATACCGCTGGCGGTTTTCACCGTTTTAAAACGTTTTTCATTAACCTGTCTAAAAAGAGAATGCTAAGAGCCAGAGACTTCAAATTTAGTATCTTATTACGCCCCAGATTTGGAATCGTCACGTTAAACACCTCATTTGGGGGGGGGGTATTTTTTGCCAGAAAAATAATAAACCCATTTTTTTGGCCAGAAAAATAATAAACCCATTGTCTCATTGCCAGAGTTCTTACTCTGGTAATACCGCCACTGTGTGTTACACACATTAAAGTAGCTACTCAATCGTCCTCTCGAGGCTGAATAAACCCCCGACATCACAAGCGCTAAGTCGAACATTTTACGAGACCCCGTCTGCCATTGAATTTGGGTCCCCCCGTTTGCAATGCGAGTGTGATACCCTCTAGACAGGAGGGCTATTTATTTTTGTTAATAATTTTTATTAACATTGGACAGTTTTTTGCAAATCATGTCCTAAATTAATGTTTAAAAGGCCACCTAAAACTTTCTCGCTGTGAGTTGATAAGTTGTCGCGACAAAATTCAAGATGTCGGACCGTGACCGCCTGAATTTGGTCAAGAATCGAAAAACTGTCCGTAACTCAAAAAAGATTCGACATTTTTGAATTCTGATAATTTTGGGGAGTGTCCATTACCATCAGCATTTCGATATCTCTTACCGTTTTACCTAAATATTTAGTGATACATTTATATATCTATCGTTACATTGACTTTTAGTATTATAGATTTTTTTTCAGCTTGGCCTGACGCCTTGAAGACGTCGTTCCCGATCAGACAGTAATAGGCTGGATTTCCTCGTAAAAATTGGTCGTAGAATGTAGCCACCGAGAGGAGCAATCCAGCTTTACTGGGTGACGGCCCTAAGCCGGTGTGAATACAGAAGGTTTGATGTTAGGAAGGATATCCAGCCTTTTAAAAAAATCTGCTTCAAACCAATGATGAGTGATAATCAGCGTAAAGCGATTTTCTACGCATTTACTATTGATACTGTGAGAAGCAAGTTAGGGTTACTATGAAAGGAAGGGGTTACAGCTAAAGGGAGTGGACAATGAACAAAAGGTTGTGGTATGGTAAAATTAAGGAAAGCAGCGTCGACCCCAAATAAAATTGGAAAAGGGTGAGGTTAAAGAAGATAAAAATGGGTCGTAGCTGAGATAATATTAAGTTTCATATTTTTTCCTTGTTTATGATTTTGGGTTTGGGCCCACGTGTTCAATTGTTCATCAAACCCCACATCCCTGACAACAACCGACTTGTGTACGAATCCAATAGAAACAGCCTCAGTAGCTCAGTTGGCCGAGGCGGGAGGCTGTTGGTTCGAATCCAACTCCATTCCCACTCTTCGACACAGGATTGGAAATAGAATCTTCATAAGAGGGCGTATTAAAAATATATGCAAATGTATATATATATATATATTTTTNGATATTTTGCTCTCATATATATATATTTTTTTTTAAAAAAAAGTGGCAGGATTTGTTAATCTTCCCACAGATGAGATGGGATTTGATGAACCTGCTGTGACTACAACAATAACTTAATAACGAGCGTAACTACAAAACAGAAACGATTATGATTACATTTTTGAAATTAGCGCAGAAAAGTACATACGATAGACCCCTTGCTCTCACAACCGACATTTCCGTTTGTTCTACAACGGGTACAACACTAGTTTCAAAAATGCAAAGAAAAAACGAGCACTTCTTAACTCTGAATCCCGAAGAGCGGAGGAGTATACCAGGGCCAGTCGTGGGTAATTTTTCACCCGTGCGAACTACTATTGTAGCGCTCGCCCCCCGAGGGGGAACTAATTTTCAAAAAATTTACTTGATAGGAAAATCATGGTTGTTAAAATAAGGTAGTATATAATTACAAAATGTTTTATTTGGGGCTAAGTTGTCAAGTTATACAATTGGATTTTATTTACAAGTCCTGAATACAGTTTGGAGAATGGTAATACAAATTTAATGGCTATGGTTATTCATGCGCGGATATAGCCCTATTGTTTTGGGGGGGGGGCACAATCGCACAATATACCTAATAGAAAATTTGCAGGGGGGAGAGACTCGTAACCTAGAGGCCCAGGGCTCGAGTCCTGGGCAGTACATTTTAATGCAATGTTTATCGAGGTACAATACCTAATTTGTTAAAAGCTGTAGAGCTTACCAGCTTACCACAAATGCCTTTCATGGCTACAACATGCATTCTAAGGAATATCAAAGGACCTAGTTGAACGTTGACCTTGAGATCTTTCGATTGCAGTTTCTCTCCCTCTCTCTCATTCTATCTATATACACTCTGTCAATAACGGGTTTAACAACGGGGTGATGTGTTGAGGCAATCCAAAAAAATGTTTAACCAATTTTAACTTAATTAGAGAGTTTAGGAAACGTTTTTACGGCCATGTCTCTATTGCGTAATTACAATCGTCCAACATGGGCGTTTTTTTTTTAAAAAAAAAAGAGTTGCCTCTACACATCTCCCCGGTGGACCAGAAAAGAAAATGCTATGACGCATGACAGAATTTTTGACAATTTTTAATTAACGTATTTCTATTTAGTCTCAGGATTGGGAATTATTTAGGAGCCCGTGTCCCCACTCAATGGATTAAAAGGCACTGCGGATCACCATTCATTTGATTTAAAAAAAAAAAAAAATTACGTGATTAGGTATAATGAAATTTGAGAAGCACCACTTGCTAAAATCTATATCCACGCATGTGGTTATTTATAATAAAAATAATAGTTTTAATTAAATAAGAATTGAATTTAAAAATGAATTAAACTTTAAAATAACAATGTTCAGTGTTAGGCTTTGGGCGGGGAATCAGTCTGTGCCTAGTCCGCCCAGTGGAATGGTGATGTGTTATTGTTATCTTCGTCCTACAGTTACGTCGCGCGGGGGGTGGGGGGGGTGTCAGTATTCCACCACGCAGACAATTACGTCTTTTTGTCTATAATAAAATTAAAACTTACTAAGACTTACTAAAATATTTCTAATTCATCATAATTTAATAATTAGGTTAAAATATATTTTTCTTTTTTTTGGGGGGGGGGGAATTCGTCCCAAACCCTTGGCGCCCTGTGCGGGCCGGCTCTGGAGTATATTGATGCTTTAATACTTATTGTTGCAGACTTAGGATTCGAGGATTAAGGTATCGTGAATTTAAAACGCGTTAACTAACTTTAAAAATAATTAAAAATAAAACTTAAAATAGTTTATTAAGAAAAATAAAAAAAATAAAAATTACAATCAATAAATAAAAAAAAAAAAAAAAACGTAACAGAAAAGTTCAATTACTTCTCGCCAACACCGAATTTACACCGAATCTAGAACGCCCGAAAATACACACGAATAACCGTTCACTTATGATATCGCTTCCAAAATCAAACACGCTTCGTTTATCGCTCAAAGAATACTACTTCGTTTATCACTGAAACAATACTGACTTCGCTTCTCGCTCAAATAATACTGACTCGACTCCTAGACGTGTCCTTCTATTTATACTTTCATTCAAATCGTTCTAGAAAGATCTGGAAAAGGATTTTTCTATTGCGCAAATAAACTACGCATTCTAAAAAGAAAACTACGCGTTTTATAAATAATTAAAACGTAATTCACCATCCTACAATATAACAGAAACAATGCTTTTTGTAATGAGAGAGAGCAATAAAATATGTCGTATTCCCCCCCTTCACCCCGATCATCCTCCCAGTCAACCTGAACAGTATAGTAAACACTCATTGATTCTCCCCCCTTCACCCCGACCCCTCTCCTACATGAGCCATTCATTGTAACAAAGAAGAAAGACGGAGAGATCAAAGAAATACAATACAGGGTGTATATCACATATACAGGTTGATCATTTCATTATAATAGTGGTTAAGTGCTCGTCTGATGATAAACAGGAGGGCGTGGGTTCAAAACTTGTTGGTCACATCTTCAGACAAAATTAATTTATCAGCACAAGCTTGGAAGGAAAAGTAACAGGAAAGAAAACCAGAAGACGACCTAGAAAACAATATTTCCAAGACATTCAAGAAACCGTGATATGCACCTCATTCAGTTCACTGAAATATATCGCAAGAGATAATGAGGAGTGGCTTCAGCGACAAGGCCTAGCTTTTAGCTTTAGAGTATAATGATGAATGTGAGTATTTGACCACATGAAGCTAGAACTCGAAGGGTTGGGTGGTAGAAAATTACTTGGACATTAAACTCGCCTAGTCGCCAAATAAAGTGATGGTCTATTTGTAACACGATGATTTTTTTTTCTCTTTTTATACCGAAAAACTAAAAACTCTCCAATGCAAATCTGTTTTGGATGAAATCTGATATGTTCATTAGTACAAATTAGTTGGGCGGGAAAAATAGCATCACGAGGGTGCGAACCCACGTGGACATCCACATGGTACAATCTCGCTGGACGTTGCTTAACTTTAGTGTTCTATCGGGAACTGATGTATTCAACGTGCCATAGACGCTGGCTAAAGACCACTTCATATAAATATAATTATCTCACCTCTACACATAATTATGAAGTAAAGAACAACATGAACAACAACAATAATTTCTATATAGGTTTTTTTTTAATTCATTATTTTCGGGGGAGCTGCAGCCTACTCAGCCCCCCGTTAAATACGGACTTGTTGCTCGTTGCTCTGGTACTCTTGTCCCGACCAAATTACTTTAGGTGGAATATACCTTGAAAAATCATGGCTTCAAAATGTTGAACAGACTTCATATCTATCACTCTCACCATCTATGGAATTTTATTTCTAATTTCTTTTGTTCTCTTCAACTTCCCCTACTTTTTATCATTCTACTTTTTTTTCTTCGTTCGTTTTAAGCTTTTTGTTATTTACGTTTTAACTCTCTTCTGTTCTTTGTGAGTACTTTTCTTGTGTTTTTTTATATTTTTTTTTAAAAAAAATTTTTTTTGGGTAATTCTTCTTTCAATAATTTTTTAGTTTGATTTTCTTTTTGAGCACAAATTTCTTGTGTGATTCTTTTTTTCCTTTCTTTTGCGAAATTCAAAATGTAAGTAAAATAAAAAAAAAAAAAAAATATATATTATTTTATTCTTTTTCGTTTTCCATTTTATTTATTTCTTATTATATTTTATTCATACTGAAAAATCTAAGAATTTTTTTTTTTTTTATTTGGATTTCGGTGGAAAATGAAAGAAAATGGATGTTGGAAGTTGGAATATGGAAGGATAATTGTTGGGAGATAACAATTTTTTTCTGTATTCTCTTTCGTTTTTTTAGTATCTATCTCTAAAATATTATTTTGTTTTGCCTTTTTCGTCCCCTTTTAAAAATTTGATGTTTTCTTTCAGTTTTTGTATTTAGTATCTTATCTTTTATTTTTGTAGGTACCTAAAATTCTAAGAAATCACGATGAATTAATATTACAAGGTTTTGATAAACTTTAAAATCAAAAGGAAAGATGCTGTAATAAATTTTTGTATTTTGTTTTATTTCTTTTACCTTTCTTTAGGTACCTGTTTTTAACTTTCGTCGACATTATTGTTATTTTCGTTCCAATTCTTCAATTTATTTCGTATCTCTGAATTCCTCGATCTGAATTCTCACCTTGACACTGTTCGTCATGCCAGAGAAACGTTTTTATTGTATTATTTCTACGAAGTAAGAGATAAAGACTAAGTATCAAAGCGATTGTTTTGTATCGCCAAGTAAAATGTAACGGGCGTGATATTTTAAACAGAAAACAAACAAAAGGTCTGGAAGACGTCCTTGTGCGATAAATACCTTCACAATTCCAGCCAAGTACCATACTGGAACGCGATGGTCCTCCTCCAATCAATCAACATAAAAATTAAAAATAAGTTTTCGTATCTCATACGATAGTTAACTTTACTTTTTATTTTACCTATGGAGCATTCACTCTAAGCAGTGACAGTGGATTCCTGCAGGTCGTGAGCTCACAGTAATGCACTATCACGTTCCTTCAACTGCCTGGAAGTTTGAATTTTGCCGGTCGCGTCCTGCTTAGTGTGAATGCTCCCATAAAGAATGCAATCGTCACCGTGACAATTGTTTGCGCTTCACAACGGCTGCAAATTTCAACAACGATTTTGGATTTTGACATTTAAATATATTCAAACTTCCTCAAATTTGCATCTTCAGTGGACTTCACGCAGGCAAGGGCCTGGGTGGAGTGAGTTCCTATTTAGAAAAATTAATATTTTACTCAAGGATATTTTTTTGTATACCGCGGTACAATTTTGTATCAAATTTCAGCTTTCTCACTCTTCCCGATGTGGTACTTCTCAATTATACATTTTTGGTGGTAATTTTATTTTTATTATTTCTGCGAATTTGAGTTGAAGATAAAGTTTTGTATTTTGTATAAGTTAAACCATAGTTTTGCAACGCCAAGTAAAACGGAGCGGAGCATATATACAGGAGACACAAACTAAAGCACTTCTATTCGGTTAATCATATTTCCGTTTTTCTAGTGCTAAATGCCTTGTATATTATGATCAGTAGTTCTTTATGATCAGTGTTCACGCTAACTGAAAAGAACTGCATTATCTGAGCATAATAAAAAATGACATAGTGATGATGGTGAAAGGGTTAGTATATAATGCTACTCTGAGGCACCGCGCTAGCTGTTGATAATCCCGGTCCCTTCCATAAACGAATTTTATTTATTTGAATAAGGGATTATTCAGGTTTCCTTCGCATTTTATTTCGCGAAAAATTTGGAAGCAAGATGGCGAAAATGAAGAATTGTGACCCAACTATTTCTTGATTCACAAATCCGCCATTTTGTTCTTCACTTTTATTCCAATTCTGATTGGCTGTTCGGATTCATGTTTGTTGTTTTGAATTTTTCCCTCTGTTTAGTTTTGTAGAGTCTAACCTCATTTCTGTCACATTGAGGGTTCTGAAACCGGGGAGGAGTGTCTGGCCAATTTTTGTTACCA
>CM022882.1:10300882-10341440 GCA_012654025.1 Pachypsylla venusta | reverse complement strand
GGGGGGGGGGGGGGGGCGATGCCCTGAAGATAATTAACCTCGAATCACTTATTCAGTATTTATAAATAATACTAATGACTTCCATGTCGAGTATAATTTGGAACCTTGATCCTAACCTTCAAATGGAGACCTACATCCGCCCCCATTACTTCAGGGCACCCCATTTTATAGCCCTGTCATTCTGGGAACGAGAAATGACTTCAAATTTGGTGAAAAACAACAATGTTCTTGACTTCTGATCGTGTTTTGAAATTCTCTCTTTAGTTTTAGTCAAACAGCATAAACATTTTAGACCTTCTTATGATCGTCTTTGCGACACTAAATTGGAACTAAAATGTAAACATAACATTGCAAAATACAACAAAACGGTCGCCGTACTAAATCAGCTTCAACCTTGACTATTTAAAAAGAAAAAAATTAAAGAAATTTATTTGTGTTAAATCTTTTGCTTTGCCACAATGCAGTTCCCCATGTTATTCATGATTTTTATGCCTTCGCGTGGATTCGAACAAACAGCTTGCTGGTTACTTATCCCTCACTCTGGCCAACTGAACTACTGAGGTTGTTCCTACCTTGTTCCTACAGTAATGCTATAGGATAGCTCTTTCCTCTAACTACACTATCTTTATTCAAACATTCACATAGAAGAAGAACTGAAGAGTTTGCCTTATTTCCAGTGAGTCGACTCAACCCGTTCATCGATCCATGATGTTCTTCTCTCTTTGCTCTGGTTTTTCAATGTCTTTCATGACTGGATTTTGTTATGTTCCAATACTCTACTCGCCCCCTTCTCTCTCTCTACTCGTTTAACTTTTTGTCTTTCATTTCTCTTATACGTATCTTTATTATCTGTCTTCCATCTTAAATTTTACAAAATCTTCTTCTTATAAGTTTTATCTTTTTGAACCACAATTTATTTATGTTGTGCTTTCATGAATTCCTTTTGTCCTCCGTCGAATTTCTAGAAAATAGAAAATGTCCCCAACCAATAGGCGTATATTTTTTGGAGATTTTTTTGTACCACTTGAATTTTACACCTGTGATGCAATGAAGCCCACAAATATAACACAATTAAATATATACAATTCCATGCATATTGAATAGAATACATAAAAANTAAATATATACAATTCCCATGCATATTGAATAGAATACATAAAAAAAGAAGCAAATGCTTTGTGAGTAAGATCTAGCCATCATAATTTTGCCTAGCATTTGCTCAACGGGTTGAGCAAATGCTCATTGCTCAACCTCTGAGCATTTGCTAAGTTGTTGTAGTAGCGGTGTTTTTCTCGAAATCAATCGTTCTTTCAATTTATATTGCTTCTTTTTATGCTCTTGTTCTACTTTTCTTTTATTTTTTGATCGTGTTTCCATTTTTTGTCACACCAATTTTCTCTTCTTCATTATTTTTTCCCCGCCGCAATTTATCTACCCCTATCTTTTATTTCCAGAACGAAGAGCCTTGGCCGAGAGGATTTTGTTTCTTTTCTTCTTTTGAGTGCACCTTTTCCCTAATTTCATTGGGGGGTCGGTGTTACCAGATTCTACTCTTCTTTAGAACTCTCTAAATCTTCCTCCCTATTCCATCCCTTCTCTTTTTAAGTCTTCTTCATCACTTCAATCTTATCTTTATCCTCCATCTACTTATCCCCCTCCATCATTCCCTAATCTTCTTCAGTTCTTCTTTTTCTTATCCTTCGTTTTAGATTTTTTTCTTTCTATCTGCTTCCACTTTTACGGTTTGTTATTTTCTTATTTCTTTGTGTTCGACATTTGTTTCCCCGCCTCCTTTCCTTTGTCTATTTCTAAAAAAAAATGTAAATATATATTTCTTTGTGTTATTATGTCACAATTTTTGTGGGCATCATAGCATTACAAGGTATTCTCAACGATCAGTCCAATATCACTAAGCCTAAGCTACACTTAAACAATTTCCTTATGCCTCCACTTTTCGCTATGATCATAGCTACTCAATTGTCCTTAGGAGGCTGAGTTACCCCCAAATCACAACCAGACCAAGTAGAAAAATCTGGAAAAACCTTTTTCAAATTTTTTTTCGTCCAGGAATCGAACCTGGAATCTTCTTGGTGCAAGCCGAGTGTGATGCGCACTATGCCACGGAGACGTTACATTTCGAACGCCTAATCCAATTTTGATAAAATGGACATTTTTTTAGTCATAGAATTTGCTGATTTGTTTGTGGGTTCTATTTGGCAGGTCTACGTTCCACAAAAACTCTAATACTTGTTGTTTCTTTGAAATTTTATATTTTCTTTTTAGGGGTCCGTTATATCTTAAGTACCTATATCTATTAGGATTAAAGTTAGGGGAATAAACTGTAAATTTTGACCCCGACTTCGGTTTGATACCGCCGTGAAAATTTGAGTTTAAATGAATATTTGAAATCCTCGGCGCAGGGGATACTATTTTACAAGACTCCTTAAGGACATACTCTTGAAAGACTCAGTGAGGAGTGCGGGGATATTGCTTGTATAATGCAATCTTCACCGACCTAATAAAAGCCCAACCTCTTACGTTTGCAAGCGAGACCTCGGAAGCGGACTGGACATTACTCCAAAGTACTGCTTGTTTGACCCTACTGAAGAAGCCCTACCGTTTTTTTAAACTTTCAACATGGTTGTTATAAAATTGAAGATGTTCCAATTTTTCTCACTTTCCAGCATCTTCTGTAAAATGTTACTCTTTGTTAACACAAACCCGACTTGTCTTTGCAGCTCACTTCTGATGTATTAAATTTGGTACATACGAACATGGTATGCTTCGGCGAGCCTATAGCTGGGTCGCACAATTCGCATCTATAGTAGAGATATAAGCTAAAACAGTCACGACTCGCCAGGTATTGACAAGCTCGAATGTCACTACGTCAATCACTTATAAAGTGTTTTGTAATGTAAATAAACACATTAGTGTCTTATTATTATTATTATTTATAAACAAAGTTCACACTCAATTTTTCTTTTGTTGCTATTTTGCGAAATTCGCATTTTTTTCTGCTGTCAATAAAAATAACGGTAGGTACATCAAATCATATTCGGAAATAGGTCTGAATGATATTGACAAGGCGTGCAATAATACTCGTCATCATAGGTTAACAGACGTGGGGCTGGTTTGCAACAACTCGCCATGAGTTGTTGATACTTGGTAGGCACATCAAATCACATACGGAAATAGGTCTGAATGATTTTGGCAAGGCGTGCAATAATACTCGTCATCATAGGTTAACAGTCGTGGGGCTGGTTTGCAACAACTCGCCATGGGTTGTTGATACTTGGTAGGCACATCAAATCACATACGGAAATAGGTCTGCATGATTTTGGCAAGGCGTGCAATAATACTCGTCATCATAGGTTAACAATCGTGGAGCTGGTTTGCGACAACTCGCCATGCGTTGTTGATACTTGAGAAGCCTTACGAATTACTACTGCATTATTTTCTGCATGGGTAATGTTTCCGACCCTTCCTTTAGTCGCCTTTTATGACTGGCATGGACTTGTGTGCCTTGGAAGTATTCTTTTTAAGTCCCCCTATCCACTGGGGATATGATACTCGTACACTTCATAAAAATATTATGCGAAGAGTGCTTCTTTAATATTTTTATTGAAAGGTCCCCCCTTTTGTAATAATAAAAAATAACGTATTCCTCTAGCTTCTATTAAGGCAGCCATCAAAATATATATATAAAAAAAAAGCAATCTCCAGCCCCTGTATGACTCAACCGATACGTTTGTTGAGAGGTTTCGAAACGGAAACTTGTTCAATAAAGAAGGGGTCTTTTAGTTTCTTGTGCAATAGATTGTAGATTGTAGCCCCATTTCTTACGTAATATGTCCTTTATTATTGTTTATCAGAGTTTTCCAGTATCTCCCCTCTATCCATTTCTGTCTCATTTCCTTGCCATTTTGTATGAAATAGGTTGTGTAAGATTGCCTTTATGAAATGAAGCTTAGCCCGGCTGTCCTCTATTGTCTAAAATCGTGTACCTTTGAATAGCCTATTGACTTTGGAGAACAGTCAGAAGTCAATGAGGAATGGAGATTAAAGAGCCTTTTGAAACAGATGAGTCCGTTTTTTCGCCAAATCTGAACCAAGTGCAGGACATTTCGGCATGTTGGTGACCAACAAGAAAGTAGCTCACTCTCAACTGATGTGTGACCATCTATAAACCGGTTGTACCCCAACTTAATCTGTGTGATGTCTGAAGTATCGTCATCGAGAGTCGTCTGAATCTTTCGAATGCTTTCCATTTCTGGCAAAATTTGATGCAGTAGCGATGCTCAATCAATTTACTTGACCGACAAAAACACTACACACTGCGTTACTTGAACACTTCTCGACAGCAACTGACGCTAGCGACAGGCGAGACAAAATGCGCACAAAGGTCGGCTCTTGCAACCGCGAACAAAATTAACGATGGTCTTTAACTTTCCTCTGCATTAGGAAAAGTAATTTCAATCATTTTCCACTCTCTTTTCTCTAGGCTTAGAACTTGTCAGAGCTTCTGGTCTTGATAAGTTTCTATTAGCTGATATTCTTCTAGTAGGTAACGAGGTACATAGCCAATAGAACGAAATTTGAGAGAGAGGGAGAGAGAATGAAGGATTGTTGAAATAGAGAAAGTCAGAGAAAAGAGAAAGGACGATACTCAAGAGAAGAATCTTTCTGTTTTAAGTGTCCTCATTTCTTGGCATATTGTGTGGTTCAACAATCTATAGGGAGAGAGAGAAAATATTCGAGTCCTCAGGGAGAGACTCTCGATTAACAGAATCCTCAACGACCATTCTACAGAAATCCATCGAGCAGCAAGAAGCACTATTGCTCAGTTACGTTCAGCTTGGAATAAGGTTCTATGTTCCATATGACGTCCTTTTTTTATCGCATACTGGAAAATATAATATGANTCCACCCCCCCCCCCGAAATTTCAATATATTTTTTTAATAAAAATACTCTACTTTGCACGTGACCTATAATATTAAAAAACAACAACAGCAGCAACAACAACTAAAACAACAGCAGAAGGAACGAAAACAACATCACCTTCCTTGATAACCTTGACAACATCACTTTCCTTGATAACCTTGACAACATCACCACCTTCCTTGAGCCAGGTGTTAGTCCTGGCTAGGCTGTAAATGCTTCGATTCCTCCCCCCCCCCCCAANGTCAATGCCCCCCCCCCCCGAAAAAAATCTTGGGTGTGGCCCTGTTTCGTTAGAATTGCCCACAAGGTACATCACGTGGAGGCGAACTAACATAATACGAGCACAATGTTTATATTTATTATTTATGTGACTGAAACTGAGAGAATTGCAAAACGTTCCTTAAATTAAAGAATGACATTTTCAAATTAATCACAATGAGAATACAAAAACATAAATGAAAGTATACGAAAGCTGTAATCATGCTTCAACATTTTCGAGTACCATCAGATAATAAATGTCCGTACCAAATTTCATCAGAATTGGTTAAGGCGTTCAAGAGTTATAGTGTTACTAATGAATATTCATTGACAAAACGATTTCCACTCAGATCTCAATAAATGAAAGTATACGAAAGCTGTAATCATGCTTCAACATTTTCGAGTACCTATTAGATAATGAATGTCCATACCAAATTTCATCAAAATTGGATAAGGCGGTCAAGAAGTACAGTGTTACTAATGAATACTCATTGACAAAGCCATTTCCACTCAGATCTCAATAAATGAAAGCTTACGAAAGCTGTAATCATGCTTCAACACTGGGCCATTTTCGAGTATCAGATAATGAGTGTTCAAAGGCACCGAAAATCAGGTTTTCCTGGAGCGTAGATCTAAATATGTTTGAGGTATGTCTCGATCCACTCGGAGTCAGATAATGAGTATCCATACCAAATTTCATCAAATAAAGATAATGAGAAGAGAAAGAACGAACCAAAGAATCTCATCAAAATTGGATAAGGCGTTCAAAGGCCCCGAATGAATCAGGTTTTCCTGAAACGTAGATCTAAATATGTTTGAGGTATGCCTCGATCCACACGAAGCGGGCATAGAATAATATAAAGGAAGTGAGAGAGATAAAGATAATGAGAAGAGAAAGGGCGAACCAAAGAATCTCATCTTCTTTGTTGTGTGTCCCCATTTCCTTTTATTATTATTTTTTTTCCTTATGCTTCGTCTTTTCTTCATTCTTTATATCAGTTTCATTCTGATCAGTTCTCTTTTATTTTGTATTTTTTTTACGAAAGTTCGTAAAGCAAAATTGGTGGGAATGTAAACATTAAATATAAACGGGTTTTTCAATTACGCGGGTAAAAAAAATTGTAAGGTTTTTTTTTGCGCGGGATTTTTTTTTTGTTCTGATGCGATGGTTTGGCGGCAAAGTGTGAAAAAACGTTTGGTGAGTGTGTATATGTCAAAATGAAAAAAAATCTTTAATACTTTTGCAAAAAAAAAAAAAAAAAGAAAATCTAAAAAATGAAAACATACAGTTTTCGACCTGGCCGTTAATAGGTTTCCGCGATTGGCATAGGTCAATGATGCCCTGAAACGGTTTTTTTTTGTTGCTTAACGCCTCTTTATATCTATTTGTCATTCAAGACGGTTGGTTTTACCCTTGATTCGCTGGAAACTTACAAACCTAATTGACCTTACCTAAACTGGGTTAGGCGGGAAAAATAGCCACCATCACGAGGACACGAACTTACATGGACACCTAAAATCTCGTTGGACGTTGCTTAACTTCAGTGATGTAACGGGAACTCGGATATTGAACTTGTCCTAGATCATAGCAAAAGCGTTCGTTCTCTTTTAATCCCAGGAAATTAAAAATATTTATTTTGGTTTACGATTTTAAAATTTGGTAAATTGTTAGCAGTATTTTCCGGAGTAACCGGAATTTTCATTTGGCGATGTTTTTTAAAGCAAAAGAAACCGTGACAATATTTCAAATTCCGCGCGTAAACAAGAATCAAAAGGGTTACTAAGAACGTGTCCGGGATAGGGGTTTAAGGGGTCCCCCCCCCCCCCCTGAAATGTTCGAAAAGGTTTGATTTTTTCTATAATCCCCATATGTTAAAACTCCCTTTACATTATTTTTTTTATTTTACCGTCAAACCCTTTTTCTCGCATAAAACCTCTTTTGTTATTTTAAAGTTTTGGTTTATTATTTTAAAAAATGAACCTTTAGAATATTGACCAAGAAAAAAAATACCTCCTCAAAATTTAATATTTTACGATTCAAGGAGTATAAACAGTGCCGGCTCAAATAATATCAGTGCCCAGTGCCCTGTTCGAAAGTGGAAAATGCGCCCCTCACCCCTCTTCTTTATCGATATTGAATAAGTACAAAAATTTTTTGCGTGCCAACACAACTAAACAGTGTGGCGAGGGTACAAACAACCAGAAACATAATTTGGCATATCTGATATCTGTTTCGCGATTTTTAGTTCTATGTAGCGCATTTGTTGCGATTTCTTGTGTTAAGTTGGTAACGCGAAGTTGTAATTTTCTGTGATTGACCATTCATACATTTTTTTACTCTCATTATACGAGTGCTACTTGTTTACGCCTCACTTATTCATTCATTTTCTGGCGTCCTGTTCGGCGGAACGCCTCGAATTAACCCTAAAGCCGGCACTTAGTGTAAATACCCAAAATCGAATTAAAAAGAAGAGTTCGTTCGCCCTGTCAATGGACAGCGTTTGTTCAGAACGATTTTTTAAAAAGATTCGATCCTTTTTTACATTGAAATTTTATTTCAAACTTTTTTGGGGGGGTTATTTATTTTATTTTTAGAGTGATCGATTCCAAAGCTTTACACATTATCGAATTTTAACCAAAACAATATTGAGACTTTCATTTTTTTCTCCCTGTACAATTTACTACACACATAAAATAGAAATAGGTTGGAATAATATGATATCATAGAAAACATAAAATACAGGAAGACAGTGGGAGAGGGGGCGAAACAGAGTATGATCTTTTTTTTTCATTTCCTCCATATGCTCCATGTTTCCTTCATTCTTTATTTCAGTCAGATTCTCTTTTTGTTTTGCTTGGCGCTTTAGAGGCACAGCCGTTCCCGTGCAGTAGTTTATGATTTTACTTAAAAAAATTGGAAAATCGGTTGTAACCTCATTAACGGTTCGACAGTTTTGAATTCTGTTAATTTTTCCTCTGTCCATTCTCGTAATTATTTCGATATGTCTTACCGCTTTGGCTAAACTCTCCTTCTTGGATGGGTGACCGCTTGGAAACACCACGGAATCTTGGCTATTTTTTCCGGCCCAACCCAGGCTGTGTGAGGTCAATGTGGGTAGCTGATTTGCAAGTTTCCAGCGAATGGAGGGTAAAACCCCCGTCTAGAATGGCCAATAGATGTTAAAGAGACGTTAAGCCAAATTAAAAAAAAAAAAACTCTCCTTGCTCCTCTTGGCGCCTACGTTCTCGTAATAAAAGTATTCTATATTTTTTCTTAGAAGACGACATTTTTCAATTCCGATGATATTTCTGGGGTCTTAGACCATGGTTTTTGGAGGCGGGGTCCAATTTTTCGACATCTCTTACTATTTTAGCTAAACAATTATTGATACATACACACACAGCTGTCTGCTGTTGTTGTTGCTTTCGCTTAAAGTCCTCTTGTAGACGATTTACGAAGTGTTTTCTTTCCTTTTTCTGATTTCAGCCTTCCCAAGTGGCTATGGCCTCGGCCAATCAGCATTATTGCTTGCGTTGGAACAACTATCAGTCAAATATGACGTCAGTGTTTCATCATTTGTTACGGACAGAAGCGTTTGTGGATGTCACACTTGCATGCAATGAACTCTCATTGAAAGCGCATAAGGTGAGCCTAATA
Organism: Pachypsylla venusta; assembly: GCA_012654025.1. Lineage (NCBI taxonomy): Eukaryota > Metazoa > Arthropoda > Insecta > Hemiptera > Aphalaridae > Pachypsylla > Pachypsylla venusta. Next base: position 10,332,582 of record CM022882.1, on the reverse strand, counting down.
AAACAAGAAATGGAGGAAGTACCAACATCTCAAGAGCAGCTTCCTGGTCTAGTAGGTATCACATTGGCACTGCACGCGGGGAGCCTAGGTTTAATTCCCAATTGGGTCGGAAAATTTTCGACCAAGTGCTAGTGATTGCGGGGTGCACTCAGACACTTAAAGACTATTGAGTAGTTCCCTTTTTGTTTTTTTAAAAAGTTATGCCCCGGAACCTCTTCGGCATTACTCGTTCCGAGCGAGATTTGGACCCACAACCTCCGGAGCAAGAGCCAATGATCTTATTAACTCAACCACGGATGGAATAAGCAATTTAATTTGGTGGCATTACCAGAGTGAAAAGATTTGCTGTGGTAAAATATTGAAGAGATTATTGACATGAGCCTCCCACAAAAATTGTGATGAAGGCGTTGGGCCTTACTACAAAGAAACTTGACAACTAGGACTTAACTAATTTCGTGTTGATTTTATTTTTCAGAAGTTCAAATATATTACAAGCAACGTAAACTAATTTCGTATTGATTTTATTTTTCAGAAGTTCAAATATTACAAACAACGTAGGTACAGTAGTATGTTTTTCTTAACGTCTCTTGAACATTTATTAGTCTTTCGAGACTGTGTTTTTAACCCCCATTCGTCGAAAACTTACAAACCAGCTGTGTACATTGACCTCACCCAGCCTGGGTTGCGCCGGGAATAGCCGGCATCACGAGGGTGCGGATCTACGTGGTCACCCACTTAGTAATCTATTCAAATCGACCCATTTTGTGTTGTTGATTTTTTCCCGTCGTTCAGATGGTACAAACAACGTACCTACATGGGCACTTTTCTTTCCACCTACAAATGAACCCATTGTGTGATTATTTGTTCCAGGTGGTACTCTCTGCGTGCTCGTCCTATTTTCAAAAACTCCTCCTGGAGAATCCATGCAAACATCCAACCATTATTATGCCACAGGATGTATGCTTCACAGATTTGAAATTTATCATCGAGTTTGTTTATCGAGGAGAAATTGATGTGTCTCAATCTGAACTTCAGGTAAGGTAAAAGTGTCTGTCGAGGCCAAATGGTATTGTGGATTAAATCGACATATAGCCGTTTAAAGAAAAATGTGGGGTTAAAACTAGGGCTGCGGAATTGGAGTTTTCCTAATTTTTTACAAGAGTCGGAATAGATTTTTTTTTTTCAACTGAGGTGTCGAATTTGTCGGAAATTTTAATAGGAAGTTGGAGTCGTAAAATTTTGATAGGGGAAAAAATTAGAGAAGGTACAGGTATCTCTTTAAAAAAGAGAATCATATCGACAAACAGACGTTTAAAGAAAAAAGTGGAGTTAAAACTAGGGCTGGGGAGTTTGAGTTTTCCTAATTTTTACAAGAGTCGGAATAGATTTTTTTTCATATGAGGAGTCGAATTTGTCGGAAAATTTTAATAGAAGTTGAGTCGGGAAATTTTTGATAGGGGAAAAAATGAGAGAAGGTACAGGTATCCATTTAAAAAAGAGAATGATTTTTACCCCCTATTCCCGCACTATATTGAATAAGGTTTATTGACTGAGAAACTCTAACCCGACACACTGGAGAAAAGAAGAGAGAAAGCACACATAAAATTCCTCAGAAAATCTGTACTGTTAATGCGTGTGATACATTCCTGATCCTCAAATGGCGCGTTATTTGATATCGCTAACAAACAGGATTTATATGTTCGGGCCTCCTTTGATACGGGCTTTGTCCGCCTATAATAGCATGGTGGACAAATTTAACATATTTTAAAAGGGTTTGTAAACTCTCATCAGTAATTGTCTCGGTTGCGATTGAAACCCGCCGTCACAATTGAAGTGTGGGCGCTTGAATTTAAGAAGAATATAGGTTGGAGTCGGAGATTATTTTCACGACTCCGTAACCTTAATTAAATCTAGACGTCACTTCTTTCAGTCAATTAATTGCCACATAATTCCTTTTATTTTCAGTCATTATTAAAAACAGCTGATCAACTTAAAATCAAAGGCCTATGTGAAGTTCCTGAAGGCAAAGAGTCTGACGATCTTTTAGGAACAGCAACAGCTGAAGTACAACCACTTGGTCCAGTACATACCATTACAGCGGTAACAAACAGTTTAGCACCATCAGCAGTAACAGCAAACGACACTTCGGCTTCTCCAAATCATACTCATCAGCCTGTTCAAAATGAACATTATAATATGAGAAAAAGAAATGTACCTGTACAAAATAATTCTAGACAGCAACATCATACGTCACAAATAAAAAGAAGATCAAATACGGCTTATCAGAGACAGGACACGGCCGAATCTAGTCAGCAGGCGCAAGTTATAAAGGTAAGATGTTACAAAAGTATGAGGGTCTAATACGGCTTTTATAATACTGCGTGTCCCAGAAGTCTGAGACCACCTGAATATCTTTTGAACGGCTTTATGTAGAGTTTTGAAATTTTGCATGGTATTATATCTCAAATTAAACCACCTGATGGTGTGATTAAATTTTCAGGGGCGGGTCCCATGTGGCCTCCCAGGGGGTCCAACTTTTGTTTTTTAAATACGAACACCCATCTTATAATACATTTTCAGAAAGACAATAAAATTGGAAGTACTTTGCAAAAACATTCACACGTTCAGGATACCAATGTCGGGGAGTGTGTTTTTCTTAGAAATAATTCGCCTAGTTTTAGACACTTCGCCTACTTTTAGAAATAATTCGCCAAGTTCTAGAAACTCTTTTAAGTCATGCCTTGAAATTTCAAATGGTCGCCATTTTGAAACCAAACACGCTAGACGTGTGAATGTTTTTGCAAAGTACTTCTGATTCTATTACCTTTCTGAAAATGTATCACAAGATGGAGGTTCCTATTTAAAAAACCAAAGTTGGGCCACATGGGACCCGCCCCTGAAAAAAACACCATCAGGTGGTTTAATTTGATATACGAGTATATCAAATTAAAGATTCAGAAGATATTTAGGTGTCTCGGACGTTTGGCCATATGAAATACTATATCACCACTTGATTATAAAAAAAATAGAGCCAGTACTATTGAAGTTAAAAACATAACAGTCCATTGAATGATCCTGTATAAACAAATCGGCCTCAACCAACAATTTTATTAACCCACAATATTTTTGTTTTGTCTCCCAGGTTGTTATCGACAATTCGCAAGTTGATATTTCAGAAAATCAACCATCTGGACCGAGAGCAACGCCCGTATCAGTATGTGGACTTGACATCAATCGACAAGCACCTCAACCATCTCCCAGACGAAGAGATATTGCAGGTATGAAGAAATCATTAGAGAGGAAACAACTTTGAAGTACTCTATTATTATAAAACTGGTTGCACGTCTCCATTGACAATGCAATTATCATTAGAGAGGAAACTACTTTAAAGTAGTCTGTGATTATAAAACTGGTTGCACGTCTCCATTGACACTGCAATCATCATTAGAGAGGAAACTACTTTAAAGTACTCTATGATTATAAAACTGGTTGCAGGTCTCCGTTGACACTACAATTATCATTAGAGAGGAAAGTACTTTAAAGTACTCTATGATTATAAAACTGGTTGCAGGTCTCCATTGACACTGCAATTATCATTAGAGAGGAAACTACTTTAAAGTAGTCTATGATTATAAAACTGGTTGCAGGTCTCCATTGACACTGCAATTATCATTAGAGAGGAAACTACTTTAAAGTAGTCTATGATTATAAAACTGGTTGCAGGTCTCCATTGACACTGCAATTATCACTTCGATCTTTCTTTCGATCTATTTTAACCAGTATTTCGAAGAGGGAGGATGGAGTTAGATTCAAACTAGCAGCGTCCTTGTTATCAATCCACCACCTCAACCAACTGCCTGTTGAAGCCTGCTGAGTTTAGGCTAATCTTGCTCAAACTTCAACACGCATTTTATTTATTTTGGAACCTAACCTAATACTACTCCCAACACGTCCTACCCAACAAACTTGGTGTTCAATTCTATTAAATTATAGATAAAAACCTATTCGCAGATACAAAATTTCATTAAAATCGGTTAAGCCGTTTTGGAGGAGTATGATAACAAACACTGTGACACGAGAATTTTATATATTAGATTTGTAGGAACGAGGTTTTACAATGCTACAACATCAATGAAAGGAAAGGCCTAAACCATTCTGACATTTTTTTAGGCGTGGTTAATATCTGAAACGTTTTCTGTCACCTAACCTTGAGAGCTCTATTTTTATGTGGTCAAATACTCAAATTAATGAGGATAGATCCTCCTGCCTCAGATCGTGATTGAACCCACGCCGCTCTGTTTACCAGACGAGCGTTAACCACTGTGATACTGAGGCAGTATGGATAATCAAACTGACATATTATTGGTTTCAGTGGACACATCAGGTATCTCACAACATAATGCAACGGCCAATGAACAAGTCGTAGAACAAAAAATTAAATTTGAAACACTTCACCCAATGGATCAGAATGATGCTATAGATATGGACACACACATGTCGGTAAGATACCCTTAATACGAGTAATAGGGATTTCGCAGGCGATTGGTTCCAAGTCTAAATCTAGATTTTCGTAACTTTTTAGAGCTTCATCCATTTTGCTTTCGTTTTTAAAAAATTGACGCCATATTTTAAAGCACGACTATCAAAAACTAGGATTTAGTGTTCACCATGTTTTTTGGTGGTCACACAGAACCCACCAAGCGACGTACAATGTTGTCCCAAAATGATCTTCTCCACCCTGTAACTCAGCTATGCTACGTCTGGTTCACTAACAAAATCGTAATAAATGTAGCATTTGAGCTCAGCTACCCACTATATTCAGGGGTCCCAATTATAACCAAACACTCTGTATAATAATAGTCCTTATTTATACTGCCCAGATAGGACTGAAAAATCCATTGACACTGGCAATTTTTGGATGTTATTATTACGTGGTAAACATCTAATCTAAGATAAAATTTAATTTTTTTGAAAAGTTTTTTTTTGTTGAATAAGCCTTTTATTAATTAAAAAACAACAAGCTTAAAATAGCTTTGTGGAAACACCCCAAAACATAAATTGCTTCTTAATTTATCTATTTCAGACGGACGAGGAACACACCATGCAAACAATGATGATTACCCCCGAGCTTCTCGGTCTGCTCCCTTCATCATCTGGTCATTCGGATCAAGGTACCGAAAGTGATAAAAACGGGGCTCTTACAATGACCAAAGCTTGGAGTTCAGAAGATATGGATTCGGCATTAGATGCACTGAAATCTGGAGAAATGAGTTTGACTAAAGCTTCTGTTACGTATGGAATACCTTCAACAACTTTATGGCAACGAGCACATAGGATGGGTAAGAAATTATTGTTCCAGTTTCCAGACCAAAAATGTAACTCCTTATACATCTAGCTGATGAACACAATTTTGTCATTGTTAAGCGTATCTTGCGGTTAGTAATATTGGAGAGATTGTTAAAAAAATATCTTGTAATGCTATGATGCCCACAAAAAAATGTGACTGCAAAATATATTTCCATGTTTTAATTTCCATTGCAGGTATTCACACACCAAAAAAAGAGGGACCTGCAAAAACCTGGAATGAAGATATATTGAATGTAGCACTTGATGCTTTGAGAAATGGCAGCATTTCAGCAAACAAAGCGAGCAAGGCTTACGGTGAGTTTATCTTCAGCGTCGAGTTTTTATAGGCGACAACTTGAAATATACCTACCAAAGACCTGCGCTACCAGCTACACACCAAATGTTGTTTGCTAATGCCTATGGCACGATGAATACACCAGTTGCCGTTCGATCACTGAAGTTAAGCAATGTCAAGCGAGGTTGTACCATGTGGGTTCGCGGCCTCGTGATGTTGTCTATTTTTCTGGCCCAACCCAGGCTGGGTGAGGTCAATGTGGGTAGCTGGTTTGCAAGTTTCCAGGAATGGAGGGTAAAAAACCCCGTCTCTAATAACCAATAGAAGTTAAAGATATGTTAAACCAAATTTTTTTTTTAAAAAAAAAAAAAATGTCGTTTACTACCCTTGTCATAATTTTTTGGACTCTGTTGCACCTTAGCGGTCGAGCAGATCGACCTGAATATAGAGCGACAAATGACTGAAATTCAACATAGTCCAGGTCTCTCAGCCGAACTCCGTGCCGGGTTCACAAGACCATTGACACTCTTAGTTCGTAGATTGAGGATTCGAATCCCACCAGGAGCGAAACATTTCTGATCGAATTCTCGTTTCCGGAATGGCATGGTTGTAAAAAGAAGTGCCCTGAAGTTCTAGGGTATTACGGTTTTTCCTACTCAACCTCACTAGACTGACAACTTGTGCAGCATTTGTGTGACTCGATCCTAACCAAGTGACAAAATACCGGAAGCTTTGAATAAAGTGGCTAGTGTTACGACATAACTTGGTGAAACTATTGTCACCCTGGACACTTTTTCTTAGCATGACACCTTTCTATCGGATGTGTTTTGTCAGTTGACAAGTATCATTGTTACAAATTGCTGGAATATTGCTTTCCCAAAGCCAAGTGGATAAAGTTTTCGTTGAATGCCAATGGCGTATCAAACTGTGAACTAGGAAATCAAGAGATATTTTTTGGTCAACTAACAGGGCAAACAAGATTGTTCCAGAAAAAAAACAAAGAAAACCAATCAATTCCACCCCCTGATTTGTTTTGTCGTGCTTACTTGGTTTATTGTACTCTTCGTGTGTGTTTTGATCTTTGCTTACTTCTGATTATTTTGAGTTGGCACAAAAAATCACCCAATGATTGTCTGGTCACCTGATGTTTCGTATATCCCAGGGTACACTACGTGAAGGTGAACTAACATTGCATCCTGAGTTTTCTCCCCTCTGGCTAAAGTTTTCATGATTCTAATTACAGGAATTCCCAGTAGTACGTTATATAAGATAGCTCGCAAAGAAGGAATTCGGCTCGCTTCACCATTCAACGCATCACCTGTCACTTGGAATCCTGCTGATTTGGAAAGAGCACTAGAAGCCATTCGATCTGGTCAAACGACAGTCCAAAGAGCAAGTACTGAATTTGGAATACCTTCTGGGACATTGTATGGAAGGTGTAAACGAGAAGGAATTGAACTGTCGAGGAGTAATCCCACACCTTGGTCGGAAGATGCGATGGTGGATGCTTTGGAAGCTGTTCGGTAAGGAACAATTTGAAATTATTTACGAGAAGGAATTGAACTGTCGAGGAGTAATCCCACACCTTGGTCGGAAGATGCGATGGTGGATGCTTTGGAAGCTGTTCGGTAAGGGACAATTTGAAATTATTTACGAGAAGGAATTGGACTGTCGAGGAGTAATCCCACACCTTGGTCGGAAGATACGATGGTGGATGCTTTGGAAGCAGTTCGGTAAGGAACAATTTGAAATTATTTTTGGTTTAGGCTGTGTTCAGATGAACGCGCGGTACGACGGACCGCGCTGCACAAGATCTATTTAAATAGTGCATATTGTCTACATGACCGCGCGGTACTAGTTCTACAAACTTGTATCGAGTTGTTCATTTGATCCCGTGCGGTCATCTGAACATAGCCTTATTGTTTTCAATCATGAATCTTTGGAATCGTCACGAAAAAAATACCGTACTCAAAATTTCATATTTCGGAGTATGCGGATCAGATTTTTTAATCGATTTTTGAATTATGAAACGTAAAATATCAAATTTTGAGAGGGAGTATTCCAATATCATTATTGAAAATAATAAACCAAAAATATAGCTATATGGGAGTGGGGTTATATCCCTCCCCCGGAACCATTACAAAATATCTTACCATTTTATAATGACGTAGTGTGTTTTTAATGTCCACGCTAAATGTAAAGCTACGATGTCAATCGGTACCAAAACTTTATTACATGATTATGGACATAACGGGAATGACATGTCGATTAATTATATTGGTATTGTGTATATAGGCCATCCAGGCCATCAAAGTAGCTATTGTCCAAATAGCCCATTTTTTTGCTATGTGGTAAAAAAAAAATGCGTTCCCACAAAAGAACTTTGCGTAAGGCGTCCCATTTTCGGACGGTCACCCTAACCATACCATCATTCGAGCGGGTGTGACGTCTTGTCTTCTTTTACAGGATTGGTCACATGTCTATCAACCAAGCGGCCATTCATTACAATCTACCCTATTCTTCTTTGTACGGAAGATTCAAACGAGTCAAATACGAAGCGGACCATCCTGAAGCAGGAGGCAACATGATTGAATCGCATGCCGAGTCAAGACCTCCGAGTACACAGTCACAATCAAGTCAGCAAAGTCATCCCAATAATCAGCAGGTAACAAATCCTTCTTGTTTTTAAACATTTTCTTTCATTCATTAAATTACTTCGTCCACACTTTCTGTCCTCCTGTAATGTTCCTTTCCAGTCTTGTGCAACCACTCTCCACCGAGGGCCCAGTGCTGACCTTATCTCGTCGTCTTATTTCCTCCCCCCCCCTTTTTTTTAATAAGCGCCCTCTTCTAAAGATTCTATTTCCAATCTTGTGTCGAAGAGGGGAGATGGAGTTGGATTCGAACCAACAGCCTCCTGGTTACGAATCCACCGCCTCAACCTACTGAAGCTGTTTAAAAAATATTTCTTGCTCTTTCTTGAGGTAACCAATATATGACCATCGATCGTCCTTTGGTCTCGTATTTTACTACAATTATTTCTTGTAATCTTTTTCAGCAACAGCAAGCTTCTTCACAGCAACAGCAAACTGTCAACATTCAAGCCCAACACATCACCACCACCCAAACTTCTCAACACATAGCGCCGCCTCCACAGATAATGTTAGTTCAATATCCACAACAACTACAAATGTACTCTCACAGTAGTTGAGAACAAGTTACCTATCTACAACCACTATAAGATACACCAAAGAAAATAAACCAAATAACAGTCACATGGGAGGATTGAGTAAAGGCGATTTTTACTTACCTAAACCGAGACTTAGACGGAAAACATAAATGTTCTCTTTTGTTCGCTTTGATCTCGACTAGAATTTTTCGTTCAAAAGTAAGCATTTTCAATTTTGGGGAAAGGAGATTGTGAAGTACATTTTTTTAGCTTCCATCGTATTGTCATTCGATTCGGGGATTTTACCCTTACATACCACCTACCAAAAATTGCATCACCCATTCTGGTTTGGGTCGGTATGGCCAACAACTATATCATGTTGAATACACCAGTTCCTGTCAGATCACTGAAGTTAAACAACGTTAGTCGTGTTGAGTATTCGGGATGGAAGCCAGCTCTGGGACACTACTTGTTGTTGATTTTTCTGGTTTATGTAGACATTGTAGACTATATGGAGGGAGGGAGTTCGCCTCGCTTTCGTTTCAACCACAACGTCCCTCGGTAATTTTTTTTTAATATAGAGCGGCCTAATTCCATTTGGGTGTCTACAAAATCCTGCTACTTTATTTATTACAATTAAGTAGTCTACCTCCTAAGCACCCCAGAACTTCTGAAGAGGCATGGATGGCTCTTCTTCTTCTCAATATACCCGTAGGCCCGTGAGGTGCGGAGCCAAAATATATATAAAACTTGACAAAAAAAATCTGGACACAGTTGGTTTCAGTTTATTGGAAAAAAAAAATCGCCTTGGAAAAGCTTTCTGTTTTTTCTCAAAATTCCTGTCTCCAATGTAAAAACTTTCTCTATTGTAAAACTTATTAGTGGCCACATCCTCTCATAAAAACAAGGTTCTAGAGCAGGGGTTCCCAAACTTTTTTTTTTTTTTACCACGCCCCCCTTTCTTGAAATGAAAACCTCACACGCCCCCCTCCCCTTTACATTTAAATTATGAATGGGTATGGGTGTTGCTGAATGCCATCTCATTCAAAACGCTAATGTGTTGCTGAATGCTATCTCATTCAAAACGCTAATGTGTTGCTGAATGCTATCTCATTCAAATTTTCTAAACATCATGTTCAATAGAGAGAAAGTAAACGTATATTTTAAAACACATCTACAGCTGACACTGGTATTTGAAAACACGGTCCAGCCCTGTTTTCTCTACCTTTGTAAAAAAAGAAAAAAAAAATGTGTACATTTATATTTGATGCTAATATTTCAACTGATCTCGAGCCCCCCTTGGCTTGCCTTCACGCCCCCACCCCCCAGGGGGCGCGCCCCCCAGTTTGGGAACCACTGTTCTAGAGGCTCCTGTTCAAATCAATTTTGTTTGTAAGGAGACAATATAATTCTTAACAAGGAATCGATTTGTATAGAAGCTGCTGGATGGAACCTTCTTTTTCTACAAATGGCCCTTTTTTATTATTGCCAAAAGTACTGTACGAAAGATTTTTTTTTTTTTTTTTTAGTTATGAAAATGATGAAAAAATTGATGTCAATAATCAATAAAAAGACTCCTATAGCATTACAATTATCGTGCTTGCTATGTAGCTCGAACGTCTCCATTTTATGTAATCAATGTATACTATACGAAAATCAATTGATTTTGCTTTTCGGAATTGGTCTCATAAACATCATCTTTTACCCCTTAAGATCTTTATTTTCGAAACATTTTAGGGTCTTGGGAGTTTTTTGTTTTTTCAAAATTTGAGAGCGCTCATTATTTTCTCGGTGTTTTATCCTGTAATTCAATTTTTAATCAAAACATTTTAGTTAAATGCAACTGCCCTTTTTATGAGAAAATAGAGCCACTATTAGTACTTTTTTCTTTATGTAAGAAATGTTTTTATAAATTTATATTCTTCTCTTTTTTAAGATGTGATATATTTATGTTGTATAATAATTTATTATTGTGTCTCATATTTTCATTCGATGTTAAGTTACAATGAACTCATTTGCGTAAAAATTATGGACTGACGATTTTTATTTATTATTTCAATTTTGTCGCCGTGAAAAATATAATTTTTTTTTTTTTTNACTTTTTTTTTTAAAAAAAAAAAAAAAATGGCTTATTATTATCAATAATGAACCTAAAAAAATTCGACTATTATTTAATTTGGTTAAATTGGGATACTATGTCAAGTAAAACCGTAATAATGAGGTCGATAAGAATACAAAATATTTTGACTATAGAATAATAAAGATGTTAATTAAAGCTTACTAGTTTCGTACTCTTCTGAGCACATATTTTGTTATGCGTCTTGGAAAAAAAAAAAAAAAAAAAAAAAAAAAAAAAAAAAACGGTCAATTTTTTCTAAGGTTCATTATTGAAAATAATAAACCAAAAATCTGGTGTGAGCAATACACGACTTTCCATATGTATAAAAAAAGAAGAAAGTATTGTAGTGGGCTTACATCTTTGATGGCCAAAGCACGTTTTGAGACCAATTCTCGAACAATTAGCTCATGCAAAACTTCTTTTTTTATTGAAACGTGCAGTGTTATGCATGGAATGCGCCGAGCACTTTCGTCTAAAAGCGTATCAAGATTTGGGATCTGTGAACTTCAAAACGTGTTTTGGCGTTAAAAGCTTGAGATTAGTTCGACCGTGATTTTTTTTTTTTTTTTTTTTTTTTTTTTTTTTTTTTAAATTTGTTCAGTCTCTGTTTTAGAACATCTGTTCAGATTATTTAACGCGAATGTGTGAATCTTCTAGTTTGTAATCAATGTTATCTGTGATACTATTTCAAATTTTATATTTTATTTCTATATATTTTTAATATTGTAGAAGAGGCCTGTTCGACGCCCTCTGAGCGCAACATTTTGTTTCGCAGCACAGCAACTAAACTTTGCCACATCGATCTTTTCTTTCGTAGCAAAGCAATAGTGCTGTCAGTGATATTCGATCTCATTTGATTCAGAAGGAACATCAGAGCATGCAAAATTGCGCAACGCTTTGTAACTTTGAACTCATCAGTGGGATCTCAGCTTTACTGTGGCTGTAGAATTCCTTTTCACCCAAATTATTCAATTTTTTCCCTTGAAAATATTGGAAAATATTCCTTAGCTGAGATTCGAACTACTGTGTCGGTTTTCTTGAAAATTTCGGGTGCAGTTTCGTCCCTTACCGTTGGGGATGTTCAATTATTGAATTTAGAGATGGTATTTAGGATGTTTGCAGTCATTATGAAATATAAATTTCAATAAAAAAAAAAATTGTATCGACTGCAAAAAAAATATTGTTGAGTCACGAGCGCTTTCGTCTGTTACGACATTATCAAGTGGACTTCGATAATGTCGTAACAGACGAAAGCGCTCGTGACTCAACAATATTTTTTTGCAGTCGATACAAAAATTTTTTTATTGAAATTTACTGTTCAATTATACCACTAAAAACATCATTTTTGGCGACAACTCGCTTCCAGTTGAACTTCGGATTTTTTCCTTTCCTATTTTGTACGTACACTGTGTTCTTGAAGAAATCTGTGGTAGAACATAGATGAATTTAGAACTTTAAATTGCTGGGATTTATGATTGGGTATATCAACTAGGCTTGTATTGACTTACATTAACCTTGGGCGGATGTCGTCGTTCGTTGAACGCTTTTTTATTTATTTTTTGTGTGGCTTTTTACTGTACATCAAAGATTTTTATTGGCAACAAACAAAGCCAACCAGATTGTTTCGGAAAGTAAACCAATCAACTTCTTCAATGGAATTTGTTTTGTTTCCTCTTTTTGTGTGTGTTTGATCATGGTTTTCTTCTGATTGTATTGGGTTCGTAGAAATTGTCAGTTTGGAAGTTTACTCACAATAAATGTAAAAAAAACCATATCTCTGAGGGAGAGAAATACAAAAAAAAAGTTCTAGTGGGGGAACAATTGCTCAGTGTTGGAATAAAGTGTACTCCGCGACATCGGGTTAAATCTGACATGATTGAACATTTCAAATACGAGTAGATTTAAAATTTATCTCTTCATAGATTTAAAATTTGTCTCTTTGTCAGAATAAATTTATATTTTTTGTGGAAATCAGTGTATTTTTTTATATCCTAAAAATAATAAAACATTTAAATAAAATACAATATCAATGTGTCTTGTTAATCAAACGAAGTGAGGTCTAGTGACATCGCGATTTTTTTTTTCGTACCACGATAACTCGAACGATTTTCCGATTTTTATGAAACTTGGTATTGATTTTATTTTCATATAATTTGATGATTTTTATATACTTAGGTGATTAGTTTTTGTCAACTCGCGGCCATTTTTAGTGAATGGGGTCTACAGTTCAGTTGCACCCTCTCTTTACTATGGAAATTAGGAACATAAAAAAATCAGTCTGGTGTGAAGATTTAAAAACTAAATTAAAATTTTAAAAGCTTATTTTTGAGACTTTTCTATGTGTTGAAAAATGATTTTTTGTAGTAGGCAATTAGGATTCAAAAGGGGTCTCTCTCGATGTGTTGAAAAATGAAATTTTGTAGTAGGCAAGTAGTATTCAAGAGAGGTCTCACATAAGCGACAATAAAAAATACTCCCTGGTGGTGAAATTTGGAATTAAATTTAAAAAAAATCATGTATGTGTTCGTTGCTGATATTGTCTATTTTTGAGCTAATGTATTGAGAAAACAAATTTCGTATTTTTTAGGTGTCGTGAGAGACCCCTCTTTTATCCTAATTGCCTACTACCAATTTTTATTTTTTAACACATTGCCCAAAACGTATACACAAAAAACGCCTAATTTTTTTCTCCACTGTTTATGCAATACGCAAAGCTACTTATTTTACTAAAAATTTAGTTCCAATTGCCACCACCAGGCTGAGTATTTTTTAGGTGTCGCTTTTTTGAGACCTCTTTTTTATCCTAATTGCCTACTACCAATTTTCATTTCTCAACACATTGTCCAAAACGTATACACAAAAAACGCCTAATTTTTTTTCTCCACTGTTTATGCAATACGCAGAGCATATTTATTTTTACTGAAAATTTAGTTCCAATTGTCACCACCAGGCTGAGTATTTTTAGGTGTCGCTTTTTAGAGACCTCTCTTTTATCCTAATTGCCTACTACCAATTTTCATTTCACAACACATTGTCCAAAACGTATACACAAAAAACGCCCAATTTGTTTCTCCACTGTTTATGCAATACGCAAAATCATATTTTTTTTTTTTAAATAAAAATTTAGTTCCAAATATCACCGCCAGGCTGAGTATTTTTTAGGTGTCGCTTTTTTTGAGAGGGATCTCTCTTTTATCCTAATTGCCTACTACCAAATTTCATTTTTCAACCAAAACGTATAAACAAAAAAACTTATTTATGCAAAGAGTACATGTGTAATGGAAGGTTTTATAAGCCAAGAATTATAATAATGAAATAATCAATTTTTTTTAAGTAAAAAAAAAAAAACATACAAATTATCTTTTTATAAAAAATTATTTATTATTTTTTTTTTATTTAATTTTAAAATAAAATTATTCACAAGGATTTTTACTGAACCATTTGCTATCAAGTTATCAATATGTTTGTAATACTAGCGTATGTCTGCAACTTCATCTGTCTATTCCCGTGATTGTTCGCAGTATTACTTTTGGTGGAAAAAAGTTCTTCAGTCTTTTTTTACTTCTACACAAATATCGAAAAAACTGCCATATAAGTGCAATTTTTGTTATCATGTTTTAAAATACACAAATGGAATGTATAAAATTGGTGAGCAGTTTACTTAATATAAGAATAACAAAAGTGAAAATATAAAACTATGGCGGTGTTTCTAAAGGTACGCGTGAAGGGCCATCGAAATCTTTTCGGTAACCTCATATCAACCTATTGCTACCAAACCTGAATCCAAAAGTAGAGAGAGCTGCCACAACAAGAATAGTAGTCTCCGTTCTATACGTATCCTAAAAACTAAACCAAGACGATTTTCAGTCTTTCAATTTATACACAAATGCGTCCAGGAGGCGATCCTAGGGTTCCATACCCAGGGAGAGTAACGGACTTCGAATACCTACTTTTATTCAATCCCGTGCTATTTTGAACAACGGACAAATAAATTCGTTTCTTATATTTCTTTTAAAGATAATTTCAGTCTTTATTTTTATTAGTAACAGGAGTTTCGACTAGCCCTTGCAATTGAAATCTTGCGGAATTTTGTCACTTCGGTAGATTCTAGCCACTCTTATAATGCACAAGATGTCAGTCTAGTGGGGTTGACTAGAGGACCAGATTTATAAGCCCAGTCATTTGGAGCAAAACAACTGGTAGATACTCCGAAAAACTGTGACAAGGGTAGTGAACGACATTTCCAAGTTGTTCTGGCACGTAGAGCCTACAATGATGGCGATTTCTGACGTATGCTGCTGTGTAGAAAAATGAAAAACGGAATATCATCAAAACATTAACTATACAATAAAAATATGAATGATAAAAAATATTTGGGTAAACTTGTATACAGGGTGTAGCTGATAATAGAGAGTTCCTTGAAACCACATATTGTATGAGTTAGCTACTAAAGGAAAAGACCCACATACTCTGGAAAAATTGCAAAAACGCTTTCCAAAGAAAAAACACGCCCCCCAAAAGTTTCATTTTGTAATTTTCCGCAATCATTTCTGAATGGATTTAAATAAAATAGATACCATTTACTGATGGATGGTATCACATTTACTGATGGATATGACCATTAAAATCTATTTTCCACATTTGAAATTTGTAAACAAATTTATATGTTGAAATTTAAGTGATTAAAAGTTAGCTTTAGAGATTACAAATTTTGAATGTGGAAAATACAGTTGGTGAAAATGGTTGGCGACAAATACGCTAATCACAATTTTATTTCAGGGTGTGAGGTGTGAGTCAAATTATATTTTAATCAAATGTGAAAGATCATAGAAACCTAAATTACGTTCTGAAATGATTACACAAAATCATGAAAATAGTAACCTTGAGGAAATCGTTGCTAACATTTTTTGAACATTATTTCAAGAAAATAGGACAAAAAAAAAGTTCCTTGTTACACATGTAGTTACGAGCATAACCTTGAGGAAATTGTTGCTAAAATTTTTTGAACATTATTTCAAGAAAATAGGAAGAAAAAAAAGTTCCTTGTTACACATGTAGTTACGAGGATTTTTTTTTTTTTTTACATCCTGACACATTACATGTGTAATTGTGTAAAAAACAAACTTAACATTACATGTACAGAATAAAATATAAAAATGAAAAAAAATAAAAATAATAATAATAAACGGTGGGATAAACTCTAATAATAATAAAAAAATTGAGAAAAAATCTCAACATAAATAAAGGGAATTTTAAGGTGGATCATTTTAAGTAAGTAGAACAGTCAAAAATGTCGGAGCCTTTAAAAATCACTACCGTTATTTATGACGGGGATTCGTTTAAGTAGACGATACTCGAGTCAGATGTGAAAATTAAGTAGACAAAACTCCAATCGGAAGTGAAAATTAAGTAGACGCAACTCAAGTCGGTAGTGAAAATTAAGTAGACGAAACTCCAGTCGGAAGTGAAAATTAAGTAGACGAAACTCCAGTCGGAAGTGAAAATTAAGTGAATCCCCGTCATAAATAACGGTTGTGTTTTTTTAAAGTTACCAATAGGATGTCTAATATAAATTTGTTAAATAATAATGATCTCAGATCCTCTTGGAAATATAAAAGAAAATATTCTGACAAAAGTTTCATGATATCACACAGGACATATTGCAGGTTCTGACCAAAGTTTCATGATATCAAACGGGACATATTGTAGGTTCTGACCAGTTTCATGATATCAAATGGGACATATTGCAGGTTCTGACCTAAGTTTCATGATATCAAACGGGACATATTGCAGGTTCTGACCAAAGTTTTATGATATCAAACGGACATATTGCAGGTTCTGACCAAAGTTTCATGATATCAAACGGGACATATTGCAGGTTCTCACCAAAGTTTCATGATATCAAACGGACATATTGCAGGTTCTGACCAAAGTTTTATGATATCAAACGGGACATATTGGTTCTCTTTGTTTTTCCAAAGGAACCATGTATTTTTCATTCTTTGAGAGTATTTTTTTTCGTGACGATTTTAAAGGTTCATTATTGAAAATAATAATTCAAAATCAAATAAATAGTCAATAGTTTTGAGAATTCAATGGAAATTTACAATGAAAAGTACATGATTATTTTTTTTTAAAAAAAAAAAACTTGCAATTACCCTGCAGATCAGTCCTCACGAATTTATTGCGGCCACTATAACATGCTCCTCATGAAACTTATCATGCACTAATTTTTTTGGCATCTCCAACAGGATCAATGATAATCAACACACCATATGAAGAAGAGATCATGACATCAGTTCGGTGAGGTGGATACTATATCTACTAATATAGGGAAGAAATTTACAGTGACCACCTCTAACATCTAACTTAAAAATATACAAAGTTCATTCATATTCAGACACAGTAAATTCCATGACGATTCCAAGTCCTTTTGGGGCAATTTTTTCAGTCACAAAACACTCTATTTGAGATTTAGTATTGTTCATACTTAATGTTTGTATACAATGGAATAGAAATTACCACGGGATTTACCTTAGAACACTATGGGCGTTATTTGTTTGGCATTTGAAATGATTTTTTATAAAAGAATTTTGACTTACGCGGCTGATATGAAACATTTGCGCGAGCTCACGTTAGCTAGCAAGAGTATTTATTTTGTGGTGTGGTTATATTCTAAACTACTTACCCTTTAGCTCGCGCGAGTGTTAAACACTTCAATTAAATGTTGTACACAATAAATACTCTTGCTAACTCGCATGAGTGTTTATAATAAACATTCCCTTCAAAAGAAAATGCTCGAGCTATAAAATTGTCAGTCTAACTCAAACAGTTAATAAAACAGGCTTTTGGATGAGTGAACAAAAGACAATTGAAATAAAGATCATAATATCTTTTATAGTCATTATCATCATCATAGATAAACAGCTGTGGGACAGATTAGCAACAGCCCACCATAAGTTGTTGTACTAAAGAATCCTTACGGATAATGCAGTAGATTCTCCTTGCTTTCGGCATGAGTAATGGAAAATATATCGTTTTCGATCCCTCCTTTAGTCGCCTTTTACGACTGACATGAACTTGAGTGTCTTGGAAGTATTTTTTTTATGTCCCCCTATCCACAGGGGACATAGGAAGGATATAATGCTGTAGCTTCTCTTTGCTTTCTGCATTGGTAACGGAAAGGATATCGTTTCCGACCCTGTCCTTAGTTGCCTTTTACAACTGGTTAGAAAGAACCTCGAGTCCTAATTAGTACTTCCTCCTTAGTTTTATCTTAGAACGAAAATAGAATAGCTAGCGCCCAAATGCTTAAAAATCAAACGAATAACGCCTTATATCATCCGACTTTCAGTACCCTGACATATCCATTTAGGTATGAACTCTGCATATAACAATCTTCTTTGTGAGGTGATCATCTCAAGGAAGGAATGTTGGCACTCTAACAATAATGTTTGACATTCTAAATTGAATGATCCATTTTCTCTCTGAAAAGTTTGGTTGAGGTCCTGAAAAAAATAGTAACAAATTACTAACCATGTGTTGTAGTAGTAATAATATAACTCTTAAAATGTTTGAGTTTATTGCTAGTTCCCCTCCACGCCACGTGGAGGCTGGGTAATGCTAAAGAACTAACAGCGAGCAGACAGTCAGTGGAAGATTTTTTTTTCCAAACTAAAACAATCAGATCAAGCACATAGGAAAAGAAAACAGAAGCGAAGCAAACCAAATCCAGCGAAGGAGTTGATATTGTTGTTGATAATGTTCTCCACGACTCTCGTTGTGCTTCCAGGAAGGCGGTCTCTTCAACAAGATCTGTTCATAATGCCGGTTAGGATTGATGGGCAGTTGTATAAATGGTTTACACCATGAGCAACAAACATACATAGAGTTTACTTGTTAAATATATGAATATCTATTGAGACTTGATATTTTGTTTTATAAAGGAAAGATTTTTTTAAAGTTTAAATTTTCGTCGATTGACTTTTTCGCTTTAGAGAGAAAAATTGAATCATTTTATTTCTCTAAAGTGAAAAAGTCAATCGACGAAAATT
This sequence comes from Pachypsylla venusta, assembly GCA_012654025.1. Classification (NCBI taxonomy): domain Eukaryota; kingdom Metazoa; phylum Arthropoda; class Insecta; order Hemiptera; family Aphalaridae; genus Pachypsylla; species Pachypsylla venusta. The sequence continues at coordinate 10,313,599 of CM022882.1, read as the reverse complement.
TAAACTTTAATTTTTTTTTTCTTTCATAAAACAAAATAGTGTTTACTTGGTTTGTTCTGAAACAATCTAGTTTGCTCAGTTTGTTGACAGTAAAGGAATTAAGGAATCGCCTCTTAATTCCCTGGTCCACCCTGGGTCCCATCATCCTCATTCCATTTTATTTTTTACTCTTTTATATGTACGGTAAAAAGCCATAGGATAAATAACTCTTAAAAATGTATTGAAGAAGCGTTCGATATTTGAAAGAAAATCGATTTTTTTGTGACGATTCCAAAGATTTATTATTGAAATAAAATATAAAAATTATTCAGAGTTTAATTAGCTAAATTAAAAAGAACATATTAAAACTAGCTGTTTCGCCCGTGCTTCGCTACGGCCTATAGCTTGGCGCTTTAGAGACATGGCCGTTCCAGTGCTAATTGCTATCTCTCTCGCTCCAGTGTATTTCTTATGGGGATTGTAAACTTTTCGCGATTTCTACCCCTTAAAATTAAAATTTTTCAAAATCCTTTCTTAGTGCAACACTTACATGGTGCAGCGAAGGTCTCTGCCAAATTACAAGTCTGTAGCATTAATAGTTTCGGCTCTACGTTGATCAATCACTCAGGACATTGCCTTTTATATACAGAGTGTTTTATATACAAAGTCCCGCAACGGATTTTTTTATTTTTAACGGCTAAAGATAGAGACTTGAAACTTTATATGTAGTTTTAACACAAATTAATCTATTTTTGGTGTAATTAAAATTTCTACAGGGTGTCTCAAAAGTGGATAAACAGACACCAACTTTCGATTTTTAAATTGAAACCCCTATTTTTTATTTCATATTCAAATTTTACGTTAAATTCTACACACAATCGACTCCTCACTCGATACTTTGATCGAACAGATCTCTGATCAAACCCGCCCAATTATTGATTTTTCTTCGGAATAAAAGTAATAAAACCAAGAGTGTAATACATCAAATCAGTCAAGTTTTTTTATGCTGAATCTCGTGGTACCATTGGTTTTTGCTTTTTTACACTTTTTATACTCGAGGAGGGTAAAATTTAATTTTTGAAATTTTACCATCAACCAAAAATGAATTTCTTGACGAAGTGAAAAACTGACACTTCTTATAAGTGTCAGTTTTTCACTTCGTCAATTTGTGATAGTTAAAAAAAAAAAGACAAATTTCCGCGTTAGAACGAGAATCACTTCGCTCGATGGAAAATGTTCTGAGAACTCCAAAACTTACTTTTTTATCATATGTTCATAAACAAAAGTCGGCATTATAGTTAGAGTGATTGTGTGTTGAGACTTTTCAAAAATGTCTCTCAAATTTTTGTCTTTCATGCCGACCACATTTCGTCCATCGATTTCCATTATTTGGTGATCAATGAGTAATCCGTTTCGACTTGCTGACGAGTCCTTCACCAAACGAACTATTTGACCATCTTTAAATTGAAAACCAAAATGTCCAGACGAATCTTTGTGAAGACTCACATTTCGTTCGAATGGTCTGAAAATAAAATGATTAGATCAATAAGAATCAACAAATGAAGTAAGATACATTTTCTTTAAAAACAATTATAAAAACATTCCAGATTGCTTCTCTTCCTCGGAGAATTTGAAAAGTGAGGTGGGTAGTAGTATACCAAAACTTTTGGGCTGCTTTGTAAAAATTTGATTTTTACAAAAAAATTTAAATACACAAATTTTGTAAAAATTTGTAAAAATCGAAAAATATTTGGAACTGTGACTGGTTGTTCGGGGTACACTCAGCCTCAAGATTACAACTTAGTAGGTACTCCAGGTGCGAGTGGCGGAAAATCAAGATCAAATAATAATAACACTGTTATGATTGATTGTGGTGGCCTTGTCATAATACTTGGACACACACAAAAGTAAGTTGTCAAATAATAATACTGTAATGATTGATTGTGGTGGCCTTGTCATAATACTTGGACACACACAAAAGTAAGTTGTCAAATAATAATACTGTGATGATTGTTTGTGGTGGCCTTGTCATAATACTTGGACACACACAAAAGTAAGTTGTCAAATAATAATACTGTNCATTGTTTAGATATGATTAATATGTAGGTATTTAGGATGTTTTGTAGTCATTGTTTAGATATGATTAATATGTAGGTATTTAGGATGTTTTGTAGTCATTGTTTAGATATGATTAATATGTAGGTATTTAGGATGTTTTGTAGTCATTGTTTAGATATGATTAATATGTAGGTATTTAGGATGTTTTGTAGTCATTGTTTAGATATGATTAATATGTAGGTATTTAGGATGTTTTGTAGTCATTGTTTAGATATGATTAATATGTAGGTATTTAGGATGTTTTGTAGTCATTGTTTAGATATGATTAATATGTAGGTATTTAGGATGTTTTGTAGTCATTGTTTAGATATGATTAATATGTAGGTATTTAGGATGTTTTGTAGTCATTGTTTAGATATGATTAATATGTAGGTATTTAGGATGTTTTGTAGTCATTGTTTAGATATGATTAATATGTAGGTATTTAGGATGTTTTGTAGTCATTGTTTAGATATGATTAATATGTAGGTATTTAGGATGTTTTGTAGTCATTGTTTAGATATGATTAATATGTAGGTATTTAGGATGTTTTGTAGTCATTGTTTAGATATGATTAATATGTAGGTATTTAGGATGTTTTGTAGTCATTGTTTAGATATGATTAATATGTAGGTATTTAGGATGTTTTGTAGTCATTGTTTAGATATGATTAATATGTAGGTATTTAGGATGTTTTGTAGTCATTGTTTAGATATGATTAATATGTAGGTATTTAGGATGTTTTGTAGTCATTGTTTAGATATGATTAATATGTAGGTATTTAGGATGTTTTGTAGTCATTGTTTAGATATGATTAATATGTAGGTATTTAGGATGTTTTGTAGTCATTGTTTAGATATGATTAATATGTAGGTATTTAGGATGTTTTGTAGTCATTGTTTAGATATGATTAATATGTAGGTATTTAGGATGTTTTGTAGTCATTGTTTAGATATGATTAATATGTAGGTATTTAGGATGTTTTGTAGTCATTGTTTAGATATGATTAATATGTAGGTATTTAGGATGTTTTGTAGTCATTGTTTAGATATGATTAATATGTAGGTATTTAGGATGTTTTGTAGTCATTGTTTAGATATGATTAATATGTAGGTATTTAGGATGTTTTGTAGTCATTGTTTAGATATGATTAATATGTAGGTATTTAGGATGTTTTGTAGTCATTGTTTAGATATGATTAATATGTAGGTATTTAGGATGTTTTGTAGTCATTGTTTAGATATGATTAATATGTAGGTATTTAGGATGTTTTGTAGTCATTGTTTAGATATGATTAATATGTAGGTATTTAGGATGTTTTGTAGTCATTGTTTAGATATGATTAATATGTAGGTATTTAGGATGTTTTGTAGTCATTGTTTAGATATGATTAATATGTAGGTATTTAGGATGTTTTGTAGTCATTGTTTAGATATGATTAATATGTAGGTATTTAGGATGTTTTGTAGTCATTGTTTAGATATGATTAATATGTAGGTATTTAGGATGTTTTGTAGTCATTGTTTAGATATGATTAATATGTAGGTATTTAGGATGTTTTGTAGTCATTGTTTAGATATGATTAATATGTAGGTATTTAGGATGTTTTGTAGTCATTGTTTAGATATGATTAATATGTAGGTATTTAGGATGTTTTGTAGTCATTGTTTAGATATGATTAATATGTAGGTATTTAGGATGTTTTGTAGTCATTGTTTAGATATGATTAATATGTAGGTATTTAGGATGTTTTGTAGTCATTGTTTAGATATGATTAATATGTAGGTATTTAGGATGTTTTGTAGTCATTGTTTAGATATGATTAATATGTAGGTATTTAGGATGTTTTGTAGTCATTGTTTAGATATGATTAATATGTAGGTATTTAGGATGTTTTGTAGTCATTGTTTAGATATGATTAATATGTAGGTATTTAGGATGTTTTGTAGTCATTGTTTAGATATGATTAATATGTAGGTATTTAGGATGTTTTGTAGTCATTGTTTAGATATGATTAATATGTAGGTATTTAGGATGTTTTGTAGTCATTGTTTAGATATGATTAATATGTAGGTATTTAGGATGTTTTGTAGTCATTGTTTAGATATGATTAATATGTAGGTATTTAGGATGTTTTGTAGTCATTGTTTAGATATGATTAATATGTAGGTATTTAGGATGTTTTGTAGTCATTGTTTAGATATGATTAATATGTAGGTATTTAGGATGTTTTGTAGTCATTGTTTAGATATGATTAATATGTAGGTATTTAGGATGTTTTGTAGTCATTGTTTAGATATGATTAATATGTAGGTATTTAGGATGTTTTGTAGTCATTGTTTAGATATGATTAATATGTAGGTATTTAGGATGTTTTGTAGTCATTGTTTAGATATGATTAATATGTAGGTATTTAGGATGTTTTGTAGTCATTGTTTAGATATGATTAATATGTAGGTATTTAGGATGTTTTGTAGTCATTGTTTAGATATGATTAATATGTAGGTATTTAGGATGTTTTGTAGTCATTGTTTAGATATGATTAATATGTAGGTATTTAGGATGTTTTGTAGTCATTGTTTAGATATGATTAATATGTAGGTATTTAGGATGTTTTGTAGTCATTGTTTAGATATGATTAATATGTAGGTATTTAGGATGTTTTGTAGTCATTGTTTAGATATGATTAATATGTAGGTATTTAGGATGTTTTGTAGTCATTGTTTAGATATGATTAATATGTAGGTATTTAGGATGTTTTGTAGTCATTGTTTAGATATGATTAATATGTAGGTATTTAGGATGTTTTGTAGTCATTGTTTAGATATGATTAATATGTAGGTATTTAGGATGTTTTGTAGTCATTGTTTAGATATGATTAATATGTAGGTATTTAGGATGTTTTGTAGTCATTGTTTAGATATGATTAATATGTAGGTATTTAGGATGTTTTGTAGTCATTGTTTAGATATGATTAATATGTAGGTATTTAGGATGTTTTGTAGTCATTGTTTAGATATGATTAATATGTAGGTATTTAGGATGTTTTGTAGTCATTGTTTAGATATGATTAATATGTAGGTATTTAGGATGTTTTGTAGTCATTGTTTAGATATGATTAATATGTAGGTATTTAGGATGTTTTGTAGTCATTGTTTAGATATGATTAATATGTAGGTATTTAGGATGTTTTGTAGTCATTGTTTAGATATGATTAATATGTAGGTATTTAGGATGTTTTGTAGTCATTGTTTAGATATGATTAATATGTAGGTATTTAGGATGTTTTGTAGTCATTGTTTAGATATGATTAATATGTAGGTATTTAGGATGTTTTGTAGTCATTGTTTAGATATGATTAATATGTAGGTATTTAGGATGTTTTGTAGTCATTGTTTAGATATGATTAATATGTAGGTATTTAGGATGTTTTGTAGTCATTGTTTAGATATGATTAATATGTAGGTATTTAGGATGTTTTGTAGTCATTGTTTAGATATGATTAATATGTAGGTATTTAGGATGTTTTGTAGTCATTGTTTAGATATGATTAATATGTAGGTATTTAGGATGTTTTGTAGTCATTGTTTAGATATGATTAATATGTAGGTATTTAGGATGTTTTGTAGTCATTGTTTAGATATGATTAATATGTAGGTATTTAGGATGTTTTGTAGTCATTGTTTAGATATGATTAATATGTAGGTATTTAGGATGTTTTGTAGTCATTGTTTAGATATGATTAATATGTAGGTATTTAGGATGTTTTGTAGTCATTGTTTAGATATGATTAATATGTAGGTATTTAGGATGTTTTGTAGTCATTGTTTAGATATGATTAATATGTAGGTATTTAGGATGTTTTGTAGTCATTGTTTAGATATGATTAATATGTAGGTATTTAGGATGTTTTGTAGTCATTGTTTAGATATGATTAATATGTAGGTATTTAGGATGTTTTGTAGTCATTGTTTAGATATGATTAATATGTAGGTATTTAGGATGTTTTGTAGTCATTGTTTAGATATGATTAATATGTAGGTATTTAGGATGTTTTGTAGTCATTGTTTAGATATGATTAATATGTAGGTATTTAGGATGTTTTGTAGTCATTGTTTAGATATGATTAATATGTAGGTATTTAGGATGTTTTGTAGTCATTGTTTAGATATGATTAATATGTAGGTATTTAGGATGTTTTGTAGTCATTGTTTAGATATGATTAATATGTAGGTATTTAGGATGTTTTGTAGTCATTGTTTAGATATGATTAATATGTAGGTATTTAGGATGTTTTGTAGTCATTGTTTAGATATGATTAATATGTAGGTATTTAGGATGTTTTGTAGTCATTGTTTAGATATGAATAATATGTAGGTATTTAGGATGTTTTGTAGTCATTTTTTAGATATGAATAATAATTCAGGCATGGTCATCATGTTTAATTAATTGTATGCGATTAGTATTTAAAAAGGATTTCGGATATATGAGCCCCGCCGCCAGCTCGAAGGAAGTCCAGTCTATATATCCAATTATCGATCACATTTTCGAGCATCTTAGGCCGTAAATCAGCAATAACACGGGTTGTACTCCATGTGCTCTAACGTTTGTTGTTTATTAGCGTAGACTTGTGACATTACATATCCTCAACGAAAATAATCGAAAGGTATTTAATCGCACGATCGTGTGGAGAAAGATTTCATTACTGTGCACGATGGCGGATTGATGCATTCGGGTCCTCTGAAACACGACGCTCCACAGCAGCAACAACTTCTTCCGTGCCAGACGTCTCCGCGAATGCGTATTATTAATGAAAGTAGAAAGTATGTGTGCAATAAAAGCGATCCATAGTTAAGCGAATAACTGTTTTATCTACAGGCCCCAAAGAACGCGGCCACTCCAACAGGATCTGTCCATAATCCTGACGGTTCTAGATTGGTTGGGTTTGATGGACAGTTAAATACATTATTTACATCATGAGCAGCCAGCATACATAGAGGACAGCGATCAGATACTTCAGGGTTCAGCAAGGATTTATATACCAGCTCTCTAAAGCTGGAGCAACACGGCTGCAATGAACAGCTCCAACGGAAGAAAAAAACATTGATTTGTCGTCGGAACGGTGTTGCTGGTTTTTGGCCGCGTCTGAGGGCAGTGGTAGCCCCCGTGTGAAGAACCAACCATCACGAGGGCCCCCATAAAATTGTCGTAAAGTCTGGTATGTTTGGATACCTGATTGTCGAAATAAATTTTGCACAATTTGCAAACGCTGTTCTGGCGTTAGTCTATTCATTGTGGAAAAACAATTTGAAATAAACAAAATGACAGAACACTCAGAGAAAAAATCCTTATAACTGTATTGAACACTTAAATATTGTGAAACACTCACAAGAGTGTACCACAAAGAAATTAATATTTATTATTTACTTACAATTGTGAGCTGATGAAATTTCATATCTTCCAATGATGGATATATTGAGGACATTGTGGCTCAATGTTGAACTTTCTCACTGAAAGAAGATAACAGAACAGTTAATTAGGCTTTCGGGAAACTGAGGAGAAGAGTGGTATCGTCACTTTTCAGAGCATGTTTTTGAAAGCAAAGCCGTCGGGTATGTGAGTGACTGTCCAATATTTGCAGCCTGAGGCGGCCATGTTGTTTTGGTGGCGTCTGTCATATATATAGATTATTATATTACACATACCAAATTAATATAGTAAATGACAAAATTGACCAACATGGACATTCAATATATTCATAGAATTTGGTGAATAATTTTTGAGCCATATTGGATCACCCCAGGCCAAATGGTAGCCATTGTGAGTGAGGTCTACAGTTCAATGAACTACTAGTGTATATGGAAAGTATAAATATTTACTAGATAGAACGGCTTCATTTGAATATGTTTATATTTTAATAGTTGCTTTATGGACGGATTCAATTAAGGCCACGTCCGTCTACAACTTATTGTAGGGAGCAACTGGACCAAAGCCCGGAACACTCTCCTCTTAAACGACATGTTCCTCATGTTGTTGGGAATCTAATTGAACACTCTTATGCCGTTCAGTAAAAATGAGTGTGCGAAGGTTTTGTGCTGTAGAATTATTTCTATGTTATACATGTGTATACCTTGATCTTCTGTCGATGTTGTGCATTTGTTTTCAACGGATGATATTGATGGTAGATCGGAGTGTGTGCGTGTAGAGTATCTATTCATATGCTTTTTGATTTGTTTTTTTTTTTTTTTACTTATTGTAATATTAATAAAGTGGTTTTACTGATGTATGTAAAACCACTTTTCTTTGGACGTTGTTCAGCACAGCTTAAGTGAAAGCATTTTGTAATCAAATATTTTTATTTTGAAAATAATGATTCTATTCTAATAGAATGTAAGAGATAGGTAGAGTATTCAATAAAAAATATATACTTTTAGTTTATTTTCCATAATGATCCTTTGGAATTAACAACAACAAAAATCCCAGACATAGTAAACTGTAACACTGATAAGAGTCAACAGTAACACTGATAACACAATCTTTGTATTCTACCTCACAAGTTTGAGATTAAGCAGCATATTTCTATTTTATTAACCAACATCCGACGAGGTCAATATTGGATGGGTCAATCTTATCTATCTACACTTATATAGCAAAGCCCAGTTGATATACTGACTCACTGATAAAATTAACGTAGCTTCACGATGGCTAAAACTATAGATTTGAAATTTAGCACACAGATTGATTCCTTTGTGTGTAGGTTCGTAATAAGAAATAAGAAGGAAAAAAATAAAAAGTTCAAGTTAACGCCAAAAAAAAAAAAAAAAAATCTGAGCAAATTAAAAGAGAAAACGAAAAATTACCGAGCATGGACTCCTCAAAATAGTATAAAAGGAGCCCATAAAAAATATGAAAATTCAATTTTTTTGGTTTCTGCCCAATTTATGGCCGATTTTCATCACAACAAATTGAGACGTTCCAATTCGGGATGAGCGAGAAAACTGAAATTTGAAACAAAGGAGTTCCGTAGTACAAAAAGTAATATCCTTGAGTAATAAATTGAATTATCTAAATAGGACCCATGCTCTCTCTCTGGGGGTTGGTTCCAGCAAAAATACAAACTTGAGAAGCTTTAATTTCGCAATCAAGAAATTGTTGTTAAATTTCATAACCGTAACGAAGCACGGGTAAACAGTTAGTATTATATATTTGTTTGGTTCAAATATCACAGCCTCCTACCCTAGATTGGTAGACTCCCTGGTCGCATTTACAGTGCAGCCTGGTACCAGTGTATCCCAGGGTATGATTGAAAAACCAGACCTCATATCGTTCTATCTTTCACCTCAAAAATTAGATAGTTTTAATTAGCGCTGGCTAGTAGTAGCTAACTTAAATACTTAGGCCGATAAAAAAAAAAAAAAAAAATTAAAAATAGCTTTAATTTGTTTTATAAATTTGATTTTTCGGTGACCGCTACTTGCCGGTAGATGGAACTTAACAGTGTTTACGATTAGTCATTGCTATTTCATTAATAAAAATAAGATACCTATTTCTTGTCACGATATTCTTTGCAAGCTTCGATATAAGTCCTTATACTTAGACATAAACATTCATTTTAAAATAACAACAAAATATCTCAAACTAAAAAAAAGTGTTGTTTTAGTTGTTTAGAAATAAAGATTATAAAACGATCCTAAATAGGTAGGTAGTTAAATTTAGAATCTTATTTCGTTTTCTGATGAGGCAAATGAACCCTGCTTTTCAAATATACCTATATCAAAAAATATTTCAGATTTTAGAAAACGGTAAGCTCGAAATTATCACTCGTGTCTAAATCTGAATTTTCTCAGATTTTTAGAGTGAAAGGGCCAATGCAAAGAATAAATAAATAGCTACAAGAAAACTAATTTAAACGTACCTAGGTATCTGATACAAGATACAAAAACAAATACTGATACTGATAAAATATAAAATGAAAAGAAGAGATAAAAAACAAAATGTTTTATCAAACAATGTTGCCAGTTTCCCCATTTCTTTCCCTTCTGTCTTCTGTATTATCGTACATTATTATTAAAATTCCGTACCCACGGCTATGAGTTTTGGTTGACGAAAACAGAATGATTTTTTAAACAAATTTTGGCGAGACATGACCAATTGGCCATACCTATAAGGCATTTTGAGCTTACAGAAAAGTTATTTCCATTTTTGCTATTAACAAAATTAATGATCATTTGGTATGTATTTAATTTGGCATGGCTCTCCTAGGTTCGTTGAGGCGGTGAATTCGTAACCAGGAGGCTGTTAGTTCGAATCTAACTCTATCCCCGCCCCTTCGAAATACTGGTCTCAATGGATCTAAACAAAGGTCGTTTTTATAATTGCAGTTTCAATTGAGACCTGTAACCAGTTATATCTAATAATAGGTGTCATTTGGCATTTCGTGTTATATTGGTCCTCGAAGCTCAACTTTTCTATCAGCTATATCCAATGATGTTTGTTTTAAAAAAGATTATGGCTGGCACCGTTTTCGCTTTTCCTCCGGGCTAAATTCAATACAATAGAAAAAAAAATAATTAAATATTATTTATTTTTATTCATAATATAAAAGATTGAATATCTAAAATTAAAGAGGTTCTTAGCGAAAAGATCTTATCCTAGCTTCTAAAATTCAATTTAATTTGGTAGGTACCATGCATTAATTCGTTTTAAATAACACACAGAACCGAAAAAATTAACCAATTCCAATAAAAAAAAGTGCATACCGATTTTTATCAGAATCGAACAAAGCGTTCGAGGGTTGCCAAGATTCAAAATCCATACTTCTTCGTTTGGTGAACTATTTTTACATCCTAGCAACACGTATTTGGAATGTGTTCTCGCTTGATGTCTTGCCAATGATTTTTACATCCTAGCAACACATATTTAGAACGTGTTTGCATGATGTCTTGCCAATGATTTTTACATCCTAGCAACACGTATTTGGAACGTGTTCGCATGCTGTCTTGCCGATGATTTTTACATCCTAGCAACACGTATTTGGAATGTGTTCTCGCATGATGACTTGCCGATGATTTCACATCCGAGCAAAACGTATTTGGAACGTGTTCGCATGATGTCTTGCTGATTATTTTTACATCCGAGCTGCACGTATTTGGAACGTGTTCGTATGATGTCTTGCTGATATGCGGATTATTTTTACATCCGAGCAGCACGTATTTGGAACGTGTTCGCATGATGTCTTGCTGATTTTCTGATAGCACTGAAACCGGAATATATTTCAAATAGTAACATCGTACACATTATAGCTTGAAATATTGTTTCAACATGGCGAGGCATTGTGAGTTGGTTAAATAGTAACATTGTTTGAAGAGGTAATTGAATTAAGAAGGATATCATCCAAAATCCGGCCAACTCTGGAATCTGCAAAATCAACAAATTATGTCCTGTTATTATTTTGATAAAGAATTAAAGTTCCAGTTTAAAATATGGAAGCAAAAATGGTGGAAAGAGGTTGGTATTGAAGTGAATAGAGCATCAGATCTAATATTGTTATTCTGATGTAAACATCCTGTATATAGAATATTGTGATTCTAATGTAAACATCCAGTATAATATAGACCGCGACACGTCTCCTTTCTATTTTTATTTCTCCTTCTATAAGGAGATACCAGAACGTTTTGTTTGTTTACGAAGAATTACTCGGGTCTTGTAGGAGGAGGGGGAGGGGGTCGGGGTGAAGGGAGAATCTGTACGTGTACTGCGTAGTTTTACTATCCCATTCGAGAACAGGTATAAAAATGTAGATCGTTCTAGAAAATCGTTAGGAATGTATGAATAGAGGTCGCAAGTAGAAACCGAGTCAGTCTAGTTTGAAAAGCGAAGTCAGTCAGTTAGTTTTTAAAGTGTTTATAGTTGTGTTTAGCGAGTGATTAATTTGTGAATTTTTCGTGTGTGAACTTCGTGTTTTGAATACGGTATTTGCGAAGTTATACAGTATACGAATTTTGTTACCTTTTTTTATTGTAATTTAATAAATTGTTTTAAGTTTTTTTTCTTCTATTTTTCTTTTAAAGTTAGTTAACGCGTTTTTAATCAACGACTACTTAATCCTCGATTCCTAAGTCTACAACAGTATGTTATCAAAAAGGTTTTAATGGCCCTTGGCTGGAACTGTGGTGGCTTGAGTAATGGATCGTCACACGATTTTGATGCTCATTTCTTAATATTTTCCATCTTTCACTCTTGCGACACATATGTAGACTTCACACGATTTTCACATAAGCTGTGTACATATTTGTGTAGCTAGCCCTTAAATTTAATAATTATACAACATTTAAAGATCAGCTATTTGGTCACAGATGGCCAAATTTTGGGTTCCAGACAAATACTAGTTACAAACTTAAAATGTGGTTCAATACAATTTAAAAAGCCTTTTTAAACGTTTTAGGAGTGGGGGAATAATTAATTCACTTTAATTTTAATTTATTTGGAAAAAAAACCTTTTTCTTCCGTATTTATTGAACTATTTGAATATATTGAACTGAGACAGACATAGTTGTACCAACATGAAAAAAGTCTAGAGCAAGTTTGTTTATTTTATCAATATAAGCGTTAAGATGAACGCCCCCCCCCCCCCAGAGATTA